>JADLZL010000154.1:0-20920 GCA_015844335.1 Chrysopogon serrulatus | reverse complement strand
TCTCAACGTAAAGTTTCACCATTCGGTTTCAAGACGTAAAATATAGTATGAAATAGATCTCTTTCTACGATGGATAGTTTCATTGTACAGTTTCATATATTATTTGAGTCTTTTTTTCCATCGTGCTTCCTCTTCTCCGTTCCCCACCATTGGCGAAAAAGCAACTCCGCAACGGCATGCGCGCGCATGCCTTATCTGCGTGGCCCCTGTTGCTCTATGATTCGTGCCCCAGTCAACGGCCTTTCCCATCCCTCCCATTCCCTTCACCTGTCTCTCCTTTCCCATTCCTCCCGCGCAGTTCTGCGCTTCTCTTTATTGATTCCCATTCCTCGCTTTAGCACTGCGTGTCCGTCCCTCTCTCTCATCAATTTTTTCTCCTTTTTTAAGTTTTGAACGTCTTGTATTTGTACTATGCGGCTGGTACTCCTCTCTCATCTGTCTCTCTCACAGTACTGCATCGTTTTGCGGATTCTCTCTCACATTACTCCATTTTTTCGATTCTTTTTACTTTCCAATGGCCTGTACTCGTCTCTCTCTATCGCCCGTATCTCACTATTGTTTTTATTTTCTCTAAAGATTCCATTCCGCTGCACACTTGGGGCTGCTATAATCATTCTTTCATTTTTTTTGTTTTATATACTCATGCGCGTATACATCTTATTAATTACCATATTTTTTTTATTACGCATGCTGCTTTTCTTAATCAACACAATTTTTAGTTAAGTTAATATTACCTATTTTTAGTGACTACGTCATACACATTTCAAACTATTTTCTATTATTTTAATTATTTTCTCCAACAACATTTTCTATTCTACCTTTATTTTATTTCTAATATTTTCACACGCTTTTCTAAATATATAACAAAATATTACTATTCATGATATATAATTAATATCATTGGATGGATCATTGGGTATATTTTTATAATAAACTAATTTGGAGATATAAATATTATATGTACTTTTTATAAATCTAGTTAAATTTTAAAAATTTAACCTTCACGCATTCCATAACAACTCTTTTAAAGGGACAGAGGGAGTACATGACTAAATATCGATTTGCTTTTTTACCAACACCTTATATCATACTTTTGTTTATTCTTCTCCTTTACTGACTAAGTCTATAAATGCATATTTCAAACAATTTTTGAACTATACAATCCTTTTTTTTCCCATTATTTTTCCCTTGAGTAATCATGCAAATTCATCTCTCATACTCATACTGACTTGTAACAGATATTTTGATGTCTTTACATGATGATTCCACTTCAACTCTACTGGTAGGAAATGCCTCCGCCTCTTCTCCTCCAACGTAGATACTCCCTCCATTTTAGAGAGAAAATTATTATGAGATGCGTGTAGAACTATAGATCAACTTTTCTCAACTTTGACCGGTCTATAGAAAATACGTATAATATTTATATTTTAAATACTTTTTTATAAAAATATATTTAATGATCTATCTAATATTACTAATTATGTATTACATATATTAATATTTTTTTATGTAATTGGTCAAAATTATAAAACAAAGATGATTCTTGAAAAAAAGAACGACTTCTATTTTGAAACGGAGGGAGTACATATTCTATCAACATCCATTTACTGAAACAACCTCACAATTCCATTCATTGATAATAGGCATGTTTGTTTGTTTGTTTTATTAGTTTGGGGTTATCAGCCATTTAAACAATTTTTCTCTTCAAACAAATCGGCCATATTGTCTTATCAGCCGGTTTATCTGGCTTCCCCATCACTGATTTCACTTTGGCCTCGTTTGGATACTTGGAATTGAATTATTTTAATAACTATAACTTAGATATACATTAATTAAGCTAATATAGTTGTATATGGAATATATTTGTTGAGCCATATGAGAGTAAAAACATGTTATAAGTTGCAAAGTAGAAATATAGAATGGTGATCTATATAATTAATTTCTACCTCTCATTCTATGAATTTAAGATAGTCTTATATGTAAACTTTAAAAGTTGTGGAATGTCAAATTCCAAACCAAATAGCTAGCCTGCCTATTAAGTACATTCCAATTCCTACAAAATAAAAAGAATCCTAACGAGCCCTTATATTTATTTATTTCTCTTTCTTTGTGGCTAAAATAAATATACATTTCAAACTAAATTTGTACCACGCTCTGCATATCTTTTTAGCAGAATATTTTCTTTCTTTATTTCCTTTCATTCATACCTACTCCCCGTTCCAAAAAAAAACATGCAATTAAATACATTTGAGTTTGTGAAAAGCATAAAAATGATTACTTATGATACATAATCAGTATCATAAGTACTTCCTCTGTCTCTTTTAACTGTCACTTGTGCTTCCTAAGAAATAAATGCTAACAAATTTAATAAATATTAAACATCATCAATTAGTATCATAATTAGTATCATCGGAAAGATCTTTAGATCTAGTTTTTTAACAAATTTATTTGGAGACATAAATGTTGCACATATTTTTCTACAAATTAAGTCAAACTTGTAACACGAAAACCCACGTCCACAATTAAAAAGAGATGGAGGGAGTAGTATTTAAATGAGTAAAGTATACTACCGGTCTTTAAACTTGTGCGCATGTGTTATTCCCGTCCTTAAACATTTAAAACAACCATTTAGATCCCTAAACTCTATTTAGATGTCAAAATAGTCCAAACGGATCTAAACCCGTATTTATACATGGGGCCACCTATTAGTTCTGCCTCCCTCCTCTCTCCTTGAGCTCCCCCAAATTATAGAAATTTTCACGGTGACAAGCTGAGTATTTAGCTAGTATTATTAGATAGAATATTGAATATACTTACATAATAAAATTATTTAGATATATAAATATTATAAATATTTTTTATAAATGTGATCAAATTTACGTCCTATAAGAAATTTCTTTGTAGGACCGCGGGAGTACACCCCACGTACTAGTATCTTCAAGTTTGACTATTATTGCATTTGTTGTTGTCACAGCGTGTGCGACATGACATGGCAACACCCTACATATCTATGCACGCCCTAGCCCGGCCATTGTCCACCGGTGGTTATTAGATAAAAATTTTATCCGTCGGCCATTGAGATAGAGCACAGTTAGTGGATTAATCATTACAAATGACTGAAGGTGTGCAGTTAAGTAAATTTTAATTTGCACTTATTTAGTATCGTAGATATATAAATATCCCTTTTACAAATTTGTTATAGTTTGACCTTTCAAAAAAGATTTGATATTCAATCTTTTAAAAAGGATTTGATGTAGTTTGGCTTTGTACTGTACTTGTAATAGAAATGTACTTCCTCCCCCAAATAAAAATCTTGCTTCCTAAAGTCAAACAATCTAAAATTTAACTAGATTTTAGAAAATAGTATAGATATTTGTATCTTTAAAATATTTTATTGTGAAAAATACTCCCTTCGTCCCTAAATAATTATCACCGTGGGATGCATACCACAAGTTTGACTTGATTTGTAGAAAATAAGGGTAATATTTATAGCTTCAAATAATTTTGTTAAAAAAAAACTAGACTCAAAGATCTTTTTCGATGATACTAATTATGATAAACATCGATAATATTTATTATTTATTAAAATTGCCGGTATTTGATTCTCGAGAAGCGAAGCGGCAGTTATTTAGGGATGAAGGGAGTATATTTCATGATTAATTTAGTGATACTCATTAGGAATTATAAATATTACTTCCTCACTTTTAAATTATAGTTCGCTTAGGTTTTTCTAGATCACCAATAATAGTCCATATTTTCAATCAAGTGCACCTATTAAAAACTATTCTAATTGGTATGCAGTCTGTAGTTGCATTCTTTTAAGAATAGAGTTAGTATTTACTAGAACCTTAAGCGTCAATAATTATGATGGAGTGTTAAGAGTACTACCTCCATTATTATTGGTACGGCGTGGAGTGGTGCATACCAGATATCAAGAAAATTGAGGTCTTGTTCAGTTCATAAATGTTTTCATTTGTTGCAACTTGTAGTATTTCGTTTATATTTGGCAATTATTATTCAATCATGATCCAACTAAGCTCAAAAAGATTCGTCTCGTAATTTATAATAAAACTGTATAATTAATTATTTTTTTACTAACATTTAATGCTCCATATATACGAGTAGAAATTGATGTGATGGAGAGAGTGAAAAACTTGCAACTTTCAGTGAAAGTTGCAAAGTAACAAAACAAGGCCTGAGATGGCAAGAATGGGGAGTAGTAATGGTGCGTACAGTACTCCACACCACAGCATAAGATTTCCAATAAAAAAGTGTCAGAAGGCTGGTTTTGCTGGCTTGTCAGAAGGCTGGTTGACTGGCTGAGTGCGGCGCGGCAACAAATAGGATAGGACTAGGAGTGCCGAGTGCCCGGGAGGATGATGTGTACGGGAATCATCTGCGGAGCGGAGAGGGGAGTGCCAGACATGATGCGATGGGCTTGTACCATTCGGAAAAGTTTGCATACAGTAGACCCGTGAAGCCCAACGGGACGTTGCTGAGCAAGGGCAGTGCCCAGTCAAAATCTAAGGGGATGTTGTTTCCCAAGGCCAATGTTTTGTACTGCCAATGTTTTGTACTACGTATGTGCTATTGAATTTTTTGACATACTTGCTCCCTCCTAAATTATTTATTGCTTTTTGTTTTTATATAATAAATTTGATTCGATTTATAGAAATACATACTCCATCTGCATTAAAAAAAAAGACGTTCTAGCCCTGTACTCAAGATCTCTTAAGCACTAATCTAGACGCTAATGCCCCTGCGCTTCGTGCATGCACCGCTCCCCCGCTGCTATTCAATCACGTGTTAGATGAAGCGCCAGCCTCACACCTTGATTCACTAACCAGTTGATCAAGGAAACTTTCTTGTATGGAGTGCACGCGAAGCTGTATTTAATAAAGGTAAACAAGAAAAACTACACTCTCATTAATCACTTCTTGGTATACTAAATACTGTCAGTGCTATAATGCTCATCTTCGCCACATGCACCAATTCGCTTAGTCCTCCTCCATCTGTCCATTTATCTCTATTATTTATCCACTCCCTTCATCTTAGAATAAGTGTGTTTTTAATTTTCTTGTTACAAATTTAATTTAATTTATAGAAAATACATGCAATATTTATATATCTAAATAAATTTATTAAAAAAATTATATTTAAAGATCTTTTTAATAATATTAATTATGATACTAATCGATGATATTTATTATTTATAAAAATTACCGGCAGTTGTTTCTCAAAAGCGAAAGTGATAGAGAGAGAGTAAGTTTTTAGTGTAATGAGCAAGGAGTAGAGCAAAAGCATTCAATTTATATTTAATCATTGTAGGCTGAGGATATACGAAAAGTCATAGACAAGGAACGATCAATAAGCGACAAAAGAGACAATAAATACAGATAAGTGGTAGCCAATGAACAATAAAGGAACAATAAATGTAGGTAAATCCTAAGCTAATATGAAAAAGATTTTTGAATAAATTATTTTTGCTAACATGAAGGAGATAAATGAATGGATAGAGTATTTTGGTTAGAACCTTCAAAATCATAGTACTCCTATATCAGTTATTCCCTTCATCCTAAAATAATTATTATTTTTGTTTTCTGAGAAAAACTTTGAATAAATATATTTTAAAAAAAATATTGATATTTATAACAGATAATTAGTATCACCGGAAATGGCAAACAAAAGCTATGTACATAGAAAAATCAAAACAACTTGCGATTTTGTAGCGAAGGAATTAATAAGGAAATCAAGAAAAGATATGGTGATAGGAGAGAATAAGTCAACCATTGATCGCACCATAAGTGCTGCCTGAGTTCACCCTCCATGTAATCTTGGTAACATATGTTGGTAGTCTGGATTCGGATACTAAATACAAATTCTTAAAACTTGTATAAGTAGTGAAGAGATGTGGTGGTTTAGATATAGACTAAAAAGTCATAATGTGATGATTTAACAAAAATTTTATTAGTTATATTTGGATGGATTGGCTGCAGAAGCTATGGTCTGGACCGCACATGTGGGACTTTTTGACAAGTTGGAATATTGCAGTCCTTAGAGCATCTCTAAGAGTTTCATAAAACTCACTTGCTATATCTTATGGTTTAGCAACTTGGTAAATTATTTAGCAATTAAAAAAAGTAACTCCAACAGATTAGTATCCCACTTGGTAAATTTGAAAAGGTAGGTCCATTTGGCTCTAAATTGATCGAGGTCCGCGACGGTCCTTCTTCTCCCGTAGCGCCGCGGTCTCTTCTTCTTCGCGGGCGCAACGTTCTTCCCCTCACGCAAGATCAAGTCGATGAGGAGACGACGCGACCTTCCTGGCTGCTGGATGGGAAGAAAACTCGGCGGGACGTTCTTCCTCTCCCTCGTGCCAGGTAAAGTCGAAGAGACGGCGGCGAGATCTTCACCACTCGCGCGGGAAGAGGAATAGGCACGAGATGTATTCCGGGACACTTGATCTATTTCGCGCGGGAGAAATAGTGCTAGCGCGGGACAACACCTGGCGAGGGATAGCAACTTAGATAGTAACTTGACAAATCTCGGTAGTAGAGCATCTGGATAGCAACTTGGAAAATTTAGCAAGTTGATTTACCAAGTTGTTGGAGATGATTTTTTATGTTTTTGCTAAGTTTATAAGAATACCCCTGTCTCAAAATAATTACATATCTCACGCTTCTAATTTTAACCAAATTTATATAACTCTACCCTCAGATTTTTAATAGGTACTGTAATGGCAGTATTTCAAAAAGGTTGCTGGAACAAAATGTTAGTACAACTAGTGTGTTTGATAACTCAAACCAAATTCATGGAAATAAAATAATAGTAGAGACGATGACAATACTACAAATAATTAAGATTGAAGGGGTTTTTTTAATTGAATTTAGATCAATATATTACACATAGACCACAAAAATAGTAGACAGATTGGCCGTACAAAGACCTTCGAAACATGCATTAGGCCAACACATGATTAGTAAACAGTACTATTACAACAAATAGAAGGAAATGAGTTATGCGATTCAGGTGACATAGGGAATTTATTTAAAAAAAGTAAAAGGGACACAATGGAAAAGAAATGTTGGAATAGATACATCAAATTCAGGAGGGCACCTCAATTCTTTGATTTTTAGAACATTTTTTCTAGCCCAAATTCAGGAGAAAAAAAAAAACAAGGGAAAAATGCGGCTCAACTCTTTGGTTTTCGAGTTCCTTTTTTTTTCTCACTGTCGAGGAGGGCACCAGAGAGTAAATCATTAAGATTAGAAACTGCATTGACTTTAAGTTTAACGAAGTCCTCCGGCAGGTCCTCCCAGATCCATAAGAGAAACCTTAACTTGACATTGTCAAAAATTTTAACTTTGCTACACATGAGTATCAAAATAGTCAATTTTTGGTTGGGCTTGAATGAAAGCTATCCTCGTTACCGTGGCTGTTACAACATACTGTGAAGCAACTCTCTACTACTAAATAATCATTTTGCACAGAGATGGTAGAATGATATCTTCTCCCCAATTCTGTGTACAAGTTCCCTGTGCAAATATAGAAATTGTATAAACTAATTAACAAACTTGCATAGACATGAGTTAATCGATCCTAACTATATATAGTCAGCCAATTGGCAACAGAGATTAGAGAAACCGCTAATATCATACCCAGGCTTAGGCACACGTGCAGTAATCCCATACAATTCACAATTACCATTTAGATCAAAATGCACCACATAAGTAGCATTCATCAGGAATGATCCAATCCAACTACACCGATCCTGCACCCAAAACATGCAAAACACATTAGTCCTCTTGATTTGTTAGACAACTACAAGGATATAAAATGTAACCAACAGATTCAATTTGAATGCTGAGAACCAATTTTTTAGTGGATTTACTTAATAATCTATTAAAATTCAAGCATGGCAGTTTGAATAATTCTAATTATCAGCACATCTGCATAAGTTATTCTCATAACTATAATAGAGAAAAGCATTCTTCTATTTCCAATAATTCTGTGCAGAACTACTCACCTACACAGTTGTACCCATCCTTAATTAAATAGTCCACATCTCCACCTATGTTGGTAAGTGTTTTGAAATAATTCTGCATGTATTGACATCCAATAGCTAACACATATTAATACAAAAATATTACTAATTTCTCTTCAATGAACAAACATGAATAAAATATGTTCTTAATCAAGTTAAATAACGATAAGTAGCAAGATCAACAAATTAAACTAACATATTTAAGCTACGAATAAAAAGGTTTATATTCATTTGAAATATCGAGATGACCAAATGCAGCAGATATACCAATATAGATACACTGATCTTATTTTTAATAGCAAAATGCTGAAAGCATAGAATGCTTAATGATACAGAATATCTTATAGCTTAGAATGATATTCTAAATTGATTTATAAAGTGTGTGAACAATATGTGAAAATCATCTATGGAGAGTTCACTTGGATCATAGCCAGTTTACTCTATATCTATCTGTGTCTCTATGCCCAATAATGCTAGGTGCTTAAACATAAACGGATTTTCTAGAAAGTAGAAATTATAATAACATAGACAAACAAAAGTGGTGTTTCTACCTCCACAGCTGTAGCCACCATTAGTAAACTGGTCTGAGTCCATATGTCCAATAAGGCTAGTAAGGGTTCTGTGGTGAGCCTTTAGTAAACTGGTCTGAGTCCATATGTCCAATAAGGCTAGTAAGGGTTCTATAGTGAGCCTGAATTAATACAAACTGAGTCCATATGTCCAATAAGCCTGAATTCCATATGTCCAACAAAGGAATTAAGTAGATTAAAGCCACGAAGTACACTAACCACTTTGGCCATACCTGCGATCCTTGTCCTGCATTCAGTGCCTTCACAAGATGACTTAAAATATACTATTGAATTTATTAGGCCCATGACCTAGAAGTTTACATACTGACTCAGCTAACTGAAAAAATTCTAGCAAGTCATCACCTACTGAGCAGTAGCACAGTACACAAGAAACTTTAAGGCTATAGCCTATCACAAATATAGAGGTCATAACATGAAAAGGCAAAGAAAAGTGCTATAGAAAATCCGTCTACGGGGAAAAATAGTAATAAGGGATGTATATCTCAATGTAAAAAAATAAAACTTGAAGAAGTATGTCTCAATGTGCTAAGATTGGGCTCAAATCGGCATTGAACTAAAATAATAGTAGAAAAAAATAACTAATAATAATATAATGGTACCTAGAAACAAACAAAAAGGCTAAACTAAAAGATCACACAGATATATAAAAAAGGGAAAACAAACCAGAGAAATAAGACTGATGGTACCCTGAAACAAAAAATGTCTAAACGAAAATAAGATCACAAAGTTGTATGCATAAAAGAGAAAAAAGAGCTTATGATTTCATCTAAAAAATTACTTTTGAATCAAAGTGACAACCAATTGTGCAGGAGCCCATCTAAGATTTTATATGTTCTTGCGTAATAAGAAATTAGGATTTTACATTGAAAAATTATTGCTAGTTGCATAGGATATTTAGACCTAAAAGGGTATTATTAATACAACTCTAAAGTAATAATACCATATAAACATATGGCATGTATAAGAGGATATGACTAGCTATTAAGACTTAACACATTAGGTGATTAGGATTAAACTACCTCAATTGAAACTACATCTGACTAAAAAACAAAAAATTAAAAGGACATGTGGTTTCACAAAGACCCCATTCAGATCATATCTTCATAAGGATTACAGTTAAAATTAGTAGCTGAGGTTGGCAAGAAATAAAACATAAAAGTTTGTTAGGCCTCATAGTACTACATTTTATCACTTCATCATGTTCTAGGAGCATCTAGAGATCTGGGCATATACATAGAAAAGTACAGATTGCATATAAGTGCAAGAAGCCACACCTAAAAGGCATTGAAGAATAAATGGATCAACAGGGAAGGAATGACAGATGGCCCAGCACCTCACTAGAACTAATCATCATCTAATATCTTTCCTCATTAAAAAACGATTTGAATAGATTCATCACAGGCATTAAAGGATGGGAAACAAAACACTTTGCCAGCGTGAATATTTGAATAGCCACAACCGGAGGATAAGGAAGGTGCGCAAGACGCACGCATACCGTTGTGGTAAAACAGGGTGCGAACATCACACGGTCTTCACATCACAAGGCTAAAAATGTATGTATCAGCACATAGCAAGAAAAACTATACTGCAGGTGAAATTGACAATTCCAAAGTACTAAATAAATTATTAGAAAAGAACAATTAGAAGTGTACTACCTGCAAAATGCTAATTAATGATACATAGTCAGTAAGAGCATATGCTTTGAAAACAAAGCAATAGCTTAGCAGTGCTGTGATTAAAAGTATATGCAGTAGCTCTGAGGTCACTGAAAACTAGAATTTACATTGGAATCAGACAAAACTGAAGAACTAAATATATGTTACATTGGAATCAGACAAAACTGAAGAACTAAATATATTGTTCTTTCAAAATAAAGAACTGAAACTTATGGATTTCTTAGGCCAGAATACTATATTTTATCACTCAGTCATGGTCTAGGAGCATCCAGGGATCTAGGCATATACATAGAAAACTTCAGATTGCTCACAAGTGCAAGAAACAGCAACTAAAGGGCACTGAAGAATAAACGATCAGCAGGAAGGAATGACAGATTCCCTAGTACCTCACTATACCTCACTAGAACTGATCACCAGCTTATATTTTTCTTCACTAAAAAAGATGTGCATAGCTTCATCACAGGCATAAAAGGATGGGAACAAAAAAAATGCCTTACCAATCCAACGCAAAATCAAGTGGTGGGGTAGATCCGGTGGGAGAAGCAGAGTACTTTCACAAAATCAAGAGCTGAGGCTGGATCTGTAGGGAGAGCAGAATAGAAATAAAAGCAAAATCAAGGTGGGGGACAGATACGAAGGGAGAGAGCAAAGCGAAAATGCAAACCCTGCACAAAAACAAGAAAATGCAAATCCTATACAAAATCAGAGATTGAGAGTGGAAGACAGCATCTTCAGAAGACGATTTACCAGCTGCATCTTCAGGGACAGTATTTTCTTCATCCATTGGAGAAGAAGAGTTCAGGAACTGAGAGGGGTAGAGTATGTAGCTGAGAGTGTGTGAGGTGTGAGAGCCGGATCTTGAGCGAGAGATGGTGAAAGGCAGAGCAGAGGGAGAAATGGAGAGAGCAGAGGAGGGAGAGAGAGAAGAGAGTTGAGAGAGCTAGAGAGAGGAGCAGCTGCAGGAATGGCGAAAGAGATGAGCGGCAGGGAGCGCGAGACGGTGGAGGCAGAGGGGGGGGAGAGAAAAATGGAATAGTGAAGAGAGTTCTCAGAAACGAAAGGGAATCGATGGAATTGGAATGCAAGTTAGGAATGCAATGGGTGAGATGTGAGTAGCATGGGGAAAGACAGGATTGCAGGGGCAAGGGACGGGAAAGAGATGGGTAAAGCCGAGTGTTGACCGGCGCGAATCTTGGAGAAGCTACAGCCAAAGGATAGGGCATGCGCGCGCCACCGGTTGTGGAGAAACCGGGTTGCACCATTGGAAGGCGTGTGTGCTTGCGGCAGCAGAGCCACGCTCGCTGGCACTTGCCCCAGAGGCCGGCAGAGCCCGCCCAGCGCTCGCTCCCGCGTCGGAGCTCGCACGCTCGCGGCAGGCTGAGCCGTAACCGGCGGCGCTCGTGCCCACGGGCGGCGGAGCCCGCGCGACGGAGCTCATGCCCGCGGCAGGCGGAGGAGCACGCGGGAGCGGCAAGGGAGACGACATGTCTGACCCGATGCTCCTCAAGGCGTTGCGTCCAGCAACGCGGAACAAATTGATACGAAGAAGAAATTGATGTCTGATTGATGCAGCATATCCTGTCATCGGCCATGGATTGCTCCATGACGGGTAGCATCCTGTCAACACAATCTTGTTCGAGTTCGGCGTGAGCAGCAAGGTCCTGTACGCGCTGCTCCCCAAAGTGTACCAGCCGCGCGTCTTCTTCGATCTGCGGCCGTGAATGGACAAGTTCTCGACGTTCTCGATCTCGATCCAGTTCTTTTTGTTTGTGCTGAGGTCGCCAATGCCGAGCAGGTTGCCGTCGAGGCAGATGATGATGCAGGTTCTCCCGCGACTGACGAACGAACGCTCGCGGCTGGACGAACTCGCGGCGGCGGGCGAGCTCCACCTGCTCGTGCCCAGCCAAACCCGCACGGCTCCTGCCCTGTGCTCGCGGCCGGAGGAGGCGGTGGCGCTCGCGCCCGTGCTCATGGCCGGCAGAGCCCGCGCGGCTCCCGCCCGTGCTCACGGCCGGAGGAGCGCGCGCAGCTCGGGCTCGCGTCGGCGGCGGAGGAGCTCCTCCGGCGCTCGGCGGCCCGCGCGGCTCGCGCTCGTGACGGCGGCGAAGGACCTCCTCCCGCGCCCGGCGGCCTGCTCGCGGCGACGAGGCGATGGAGGACCCCTGCTCGGCGCTCGCAGCGGCGAGGCGACGGTGGAGACCCGCCGTCGTCCTGCTTCATTGCCATGAAACATCCGAGGTCCTCAATGTGGATTTCATCCCCGTTTCATGACGTTGGAAACGTCGCCGGACTCGTGTCGTGCTGATGAAACGATTACTTCTCTCTCTTCCCAGTTTCATGAAAAAGCTGACGTCACACCCTATTAAATACTCCCTCCGTCCCCAGGCATCGTTTTAGTTTTTTTGACTTCATATTTGACCATCCGTCTTATTTAAAATATTTATACAAATAATAAAATAAATCAATCAATATTCAAGTATTTTTTGTTGATAAAAGAAGTCATAATAAAATAAATTATATTTATTAAAAAAAAATTGAATAAGGCGAATGATTGAACAAGATGGCAAGACGGAAGTCCAAGGTGACAAACTCAATGGGACGGAGGGAGTATGCATGAAACCTCCCATGAAACCCCATTGAGATTGGCCTAAGGACATCTCCAAACTAGAAACCCAGATACAGAGTAATTTGTATGATTATTATCAAAGAGGAAATTGTTTTTTACATAAAAAACTATGTATATGAAAAGATACCATGTGTCGATAACAGGATTGAAGACGTGAACTGATCCTAGATCAATTGGTTAGGTCTTTATGGTGGAACCTGTTCACCCAGTTTATGCTCATAGGGGCATGGTTGAACCTGTGTATGTTTACTTTTGACCAAATATACACATGTTTCCACAAAAGTATAAAAATAATTCTCACTTCTCGAGAGTCAAACCATTTGGACTTTAACTAAAGGTTATATAGAAAAAATACAGACATTCATGATACAAGATTATAAATTTATTCGAAACATAAATGATAATAATATATTTAATATAAATTTGGTTAAAGTTGAGTTAGTTTGACCAACATATATGCTATGATCACATTCTTATGTCAACGGAGGTAGTACTTAAGATGCGTAACAAAGTACTTATGATGTGTAACAAGTCGCTAGATCAATTGTATAATATATTTTTATAGTAAATTTATTCGATGATACATGATACTCTTTATAAATCCAGTTAAATTAAGATTGTTTTACATAAAGCCGCCTGCGTCACAGTGCGACCCGCGCTGAATCTGAACAGTATTTGGGCTTGGCAAGGTGCTAAAGATTAAAGGGACCTTCCAACGGCCCGCCACGCAGCCTACTACATAGGCTCTCGGTTACCATCGGCCCAGCCCTTTCTCTTCAGCGCTGACGTCGGCCTGTTGGATGTTGCTGGAGCCAATTTCTGAACTAGTGAGATGAGATGGGATTCAGGGGAAAAAAGAAAAAATCTACTTTAGATTCCTCAATTTTTGTGAAAGGTTGCATGTCATTTTTGAACTCTTAAATCAGATAAAATATATCCCTTAACTTTCAAAACCGTTCATATTACATCCCTCGACAGTTTTCAAACAGTGGTTTTGCTACGATAATAGTGGTTTTATATTTTTTTTTTTTTTTTATTTCGGATGAATGTTTGAAAAACATAGTAAATCATAGAAAACAATATGAAATAGAAAATCTAATTTTTTGGAATCCATGTAAGTAGATCTACACAATAAATATATAATATGATATACTTTGGTACACGCTTTTTATTTGTAGCTTTAGATCTGTGTATTTTACGTAATTAAAATAAATTATACATGAAAAACTTTGTAATAAAGTATACCATATTATATATTCACCATGTAAATCTACTCATGTGAAGTGTAACGAAATTAGATTTTTTATTTTATGATTTTTCTATAATTTGCTATGATTTTTCAAATATTTGGCCAAAATAATAAAAAAAGATAAAACCATTGTTACGGTAGTAAAACCACTTTTACTATAGTAAAAACTACTGCAAAAAGCCATCAAGGGATGCTATATGAACGGTTTTAAAAAGTTGAAAGATATGTTTTAACCAGTTTTAGAGATCATGGATGACATACGTATTTTCCTGAAAAATTGAAGGAACCTAAAGTAGATTTTTTTTTGAGAAAAAAGAAGGACCTTCTGAACTAATAGTGGGTAATAAGACAACTGGGCGGCCTGCTTCCACACGCCACTGCTTGTGAGATTTCACGGGGACACGGCCACAAAACGAGTTCTTGTGTCCTCCGTGCATTCCATTGTTGTGTGTCTTGGGGCAATAAAACAATAACGCTCACCGTATCTAAATCGGCGAACGATGAGACAACCCCTCCACTTTCTATTTTTGGCAAAAGTAGTTTCCGCAACTTTCCTTTTTTCTGGAAAGTTTGCTATTTTGGTAAATTTTTTTTGCAACTTTTTATTTAAGTTACAAAGTTATACCTTCAATATGGCAAAGTATTGTACATAACTTATATATATAACTTAGGTGGCAAAGTTATACGCATAACTTTATACAAGTATAATATTTTGCGAACAAACTTATCGATATAATTTCATAGAAAGGTATAAAATTATACACAAAACTTTTATGTATAACTTATTTGTATAACTTAGATATACATGTAAAGTTAGACTAATAAGTTATGCTAAAACTTAGAAACACAAAAGTTATTATATATAACTTATGTACAAAAGTTATTGAACACAAAGGAACGAATTACCTTATAGCTTATTTTAAAACTTAGAACTTTAACTTATTAAACACAAATGAATGACTTAATTTATAATTTACTCGAAAAACTTGAAAACACAAAAAGTTATGAAACATAACTTATATATAAAAAGTTATAAGCATAACTTGTGTATATAAGTTATTCTATATAACTTATTTCCAAAAGTTATTAACATAATTTGTGCACATAAGTTATTATATATAATTTGTACATAAGTTATTATATAAAACTTAGATGCACAAATTAATGTCATAATATTTTGCAAAATTCAAAATCTAAAAAAATACATTTATAGTATGTAAAAAGAAAAATTAATAGGTTACTAAAAAATAATTAAAATAAAAGGCAAAACACAAAGAAAAATAGAAAAGTTATGCTAATACACCGACGATGATTCGCGGGACGCAACGCAGAAAAAAATAGTAAATGGAAACCAACATGCACACATGCACTGTTAATCTAATTACGGTCTACTAGTACGTAGTAGCACTGCTCACGACACGTGTCCCCATGTCGGCAGTGGTCCACCCCGCGTCGGAGGAGCCACAGCATTCGCGCGGTTCGCTCGGAGTGAACGATCGCCCAAATGGAATTGCGTTTGCTTTGCCTGGACCAGCAATGGAATGCACGACGACTCCGTCAGATTCTGCATGCACTGGAGCGCGGCATCTACTACAGCTATGGCCGTGTCCGGCGGGAAGGAGGAGGGGACGCCTGCCGCGTCCACGCGGTGACGCACGTATTACCAGTGTACCACGTCCACATGGATCCACTACGCATAAGGTGTACCGTGTACGTAGCCTAGATCGACGTGTAGGTGACCCGAAACCCACCCGGCGTCTACTAGTACAATCGCCGACAAGATTTGCGTCGATCAGGGGCGGACAACGCCGGAACAGAAAACCGTCTGTAATCACAATGCTCGAATAATAGATCAAATGACAAAAAACGGAGCATGGAATTCATTGATTATATGGTCGACTCGACGACGTCACAACCAGGTCGCCTCTTACTCTTAGCCGTTGTGCAAAATTTGTTGAATAAGATGAATAGTGAAACTTAAAACTAGAAAAGTCAAATATCTTTTAAATTGATGGAGGGAGTATTATACAGCCGTCCTGAATAATGTCAGGGTCGTGTTAGTGTGCCGTGCCACCCATCGATTTGAACCATTATTTCGTCACGTAATTAATACAATAAAGATCTGGAATGAAGTCGTAATGATTAAGAAAACTGTGGAGAAAGGAGAAACAGGTTTAGTTTGCTGCTGCTGATTCTCTAGACTTGCATATGGATCAGTTAATGTCTTTAGTTATGGTTCGTGAGAAGGACGTTAGGCCATCAAGCAATCCGATCGAAAAGTACGAGTATATCTAAACAAAAGTTCATTTTATTTTATTTTTATATTAAATTTGACCACTCGTCTTACTTAGAAAAATTGTTCAAAATATTATGTCCTTTATTGTGGCTTGTTTTATCGATAAAGTTCTTCAAGAATGATTTGAATTTGACTATATTTGCATAATTTTTTTGAATAAGACAAGTTGTCAAATTCGATGTTAAAAGAGTGAAACGAACTATAATTTAAATATTGATATTATTTTTCTTTATAAAAATCCCTTAAACTTAAGGTTTGTTTTATTACTTGGGACGTATTTGGGTTGGTGCACGCGGGCTGAATCTGAATAGTATTTGGGCTGGGCAAGTTGCTAAAGATTAAGGAACTTTCAGACGGCCCTGCGGCCCGCGCAGCCTACTACTACATAGGATCGGCTACCGTCAGCCTGGCCGTGTCTCAGTTGGGCTGCACACTGGGTGGTGTAGCCATTCACATCTCTATACTAGGAAAGCTGCAACAAAAGCGGGCAGGAGAACGTGGCCACGTCACCCGCTAAGCCGCGAGCCGTTCGATCGGGCGAGTGAACGGCCTAGATCAGGCGAGACCCGGTCTTTTTACAATAAAGCCCTCTAACTCTAGCAAAATTAACCCGCAGTCCTCGCATGGCCCTCCAGAAGCGTCGGCGTCCCTCCAGAAGCGTCGGCACAGGCGCAGGGCCTGGCCTCCGCAGGCGTCTCCAGAAGTGTCGCCATGGCTTGAAAAAGCTCCGCGGCGCCATCCACACACGCGCGGCTCCAGTCGCCGTCGACGCCGGCTGCGGCCTCTCCCTGGTGCGGCGCAACCCCACGGAGGTGCCCGCCGGTTGCTGCCTCCCGGAACCGCCGCCCCCACTCCCGAGGTCGCGGCGCCCGCCCTCCCTCTTCTCCTCCGGTGCGGCGAGCCAGCCTGCACCGCCAGAACCCTACGGCGCGCGGCAGTTGTGCCACGGCCGAGGCCGCTCGCATCGGCCTATGCGATGGCGACCCGCCGTGTCTCTGGATCAGCCGCCTCTGCGCCTTGATCCGTGGCTTCGGCTGGGGCCACCTTGGCTTGGGGCCAGTATGGCCTGGCCGCTGGTCGCCGGCGCGGGCAGGCAGCCATGGGGGCTCGGCCTGGGGGCAACGAGGAGAGGCCGACGACGCGCCTAGGGAGAGGCGGTCCGGGACGGCAGCCGCTCACCACTGCCTGGACGGGTCGAACCAGCCGCAGCCGCTGGCGCAGGCGCAGCTGCCCACTCCCGGGCCACGCCATCCGGCCAGATCTGGGCACGGCACCACGCCACCCCCCGAAAGCGCACCCGCGCCGCGGCAACGCCGCGCCGGGGGCCGTGCGTCATCCCCACCCCGCCGCTCAGGGAGCTCGCTGGCCCTGCGCCGCCGAGCTGCCGCGCTGCGAGCTGAGCTGGGCCATGGGCACCCTCGCACCGCCGCGCCCGCTCGCACGGCCGCGTCGTACCCGCGCCTCTGCGCCGCCACGGGAAGAGGGAGAGGGAGAAGGAGAAGGCGCTGGGGCCGCGCTCGCTTGCCCGGCGCCGCCGTGACTGCGCCTGCGCCACACGGGAAGAGGCAGAAAGAGGAGGAGACAGGGCGCCGGGGGGCGTGCTCGCCAGCCCCAAGCCGCAGCTCACGCCGGAGCCCGCTCCGCCGGGGACCCATGCCTGCCTCTGCTCCCTCCGTCTCTCCTTCTCTCTCTCTCTTTCCCTTCTCTCTCTCGCGCTCTGACCGCACAAGAGAAGATAAGAACAGGCGTGGACAGCCAAAAGAACGCCGGCCACGTCGACTCGCCCAGTGGGGATGCGCCACCTCGCACCTTGGGGCCCACGCGGCCTCTGCGTGCTTACTTTTCAGTACATGCTCCCACTTAGGCTGTTAGGCATACTAATTTGATCCCACGATTTCCGGGTTTAATTAGAAGTCGTACAGAAAAAGCAACCCAGCGACGCTGTTAGTTACTCTTTAAAATATAAAATATTTCGAAAAATATGTCCTATTTGAGTTACCCGAAAACCTATTCAGTGATAAAATATATTTATCTACATGTAGAATCAATGTATAACCTCCAAACTTTATTCAAAGTTTATATAAAACATTTACAAATTTTACCTACATCCAAATAGCTTTAGTTACAAATTTTACCTACATCCAAATAGCTTTAACTACATAGATTTAAATTATTCATAAAAAAAGGGTTCCACCAAGGCTAGCGTGGCCACGTCGCCCGCAATTTCCGGCCGTCCGACTGCCCGATCGGATATTACCAAGTTTGTTAAACTCCACACAACTAGCAATATAGTCTAAACACATAACATCGCATGTTATGTTTTATTGTAATTTTATTGCTATAAATATAGATATAGATATACATTTGTCTACAATTTTCTAAAAATAATTAATATAGTCAGTTTCTTTATTTAGATTGCTACGAAATTTTAGTCGTATCATACCTATACCATGTACAAGATAAAACTATTCGTTACTGTAAAAAAAATAAAACTCCCATTTACTCATGAAATGCTCCTCTCTTAAAAAAATAATTTAAACATTTCTTTTCCTATAATAAATATAGCCAAAAAATGATACTTCCCTTTGTTGTACATCTATGATTACAAGATAAAACTATTCGTTACTGTAAAAAAAATAAAACTCCCATTTACTCATGAAATGCTCCTCTCTCTTAAAAAATAATTTAAACATTTCTTTTCCTATAATAAATATAGCCAAAAAATGATACTTCCCTTTGTTGTACATATATGATTTTATATCATTAATTAATTTATTGTTCATATCGAATGTCAACTAAAATATATCTCCTCCATCTTAACTCTAAATCCCGTAATTCTTCAAAAAAAACTTCTAAAATCAAATCCTATAAATTCATACCCTTTTTTCTTAATATTTATTTCCTGATTCTTTTATTTAACGCTAATCCATAGAACAAATACTCGAATATAAATGATCGCGTATATACATATACATAGTATAATACATCACTATATATGGTACATGACATTCCATACATACGCAAATACGAGTACATCATATCACACATATAAGCACTTAAAACCAGTATAAACAAACGATATAATATATTTACAATATACGCTGTAGATACAAATATATAGACACGCATACACACTGGCCATACGCGGCAACGCCGCGACCATTTCTAGTTCAGCTCTATCGTCGGCCTGTTGGATGCTGCTGGAGCCAACATCTGAACTAGTGAGCTAATAATAAGACAATTTGTGCTGCCTGCTACTCCACTGCTTGTGAGGTTTCACGGGAACCGGCACACAGCAATTGCTGGTGTCGGGTGGTGGTGGTGGTTGGGGGCGGGCGTGACCAGCGAAGGGAGCATTCATCCATTCTTTAGTCATTATTGTTCCAATTGATCGATCATACTGTAGAGTATTTTCCTGCGAGGAAAGGGAATGAAAACCCAATCCTCATCAATCATTTGGGTCGTGCATGGGTACAGTACAGGCGCGCAACAGATAACAACACTGACGGGAGCTGGCTGCTGGCGTGCCCATGGCCACGACTCACGGATTCTGCATGCACCGGAGCGCGGCCCTGCACGGCATCTACAGCTACTTGTGCAGGATAATATGATGGTCCCGGTCCTCGACTCGCGCGTCCGGTTGCAGAGAGCAGGTCAGGATAAAATATGGCCGCACGCGCTGTCAGTGAGTGTGCCCCAGCAAAAGATCCCGGCCATATGGGCAGCGCTGGCGGGGCCCTTTCAGCAGAGACGACTCGTGAAGGGAGGCGCCGTGGGAAATAGACCAACCGACCCCAGCCGTCCAGCTGGTTGTGTCCGGCGGGAAGGAGGGGGGACCCCTGCCGCGTCCACACGGTGACGACGCACGTACCGGTTCACCGCGTCCACATGGGTGTCTACTACTACGCATACGGTGTATTGTACTGTACGTAGCCGTCTAGGTGAGCCGCACGAAAGCCACCGCTGGCGTTGTGCTTGTGGTTAACTAACAGAGATCGCTAACAGTAGATTAGATAGGCTGACAGACTTAGATTGATAGATAGACACTTTCTTAATCTACCGGTGCAAGAACTCGATAAGGCAGAGAGGGAGAGGAGAGCATTAGGGTTCCCAACCATCAGTCTTGGGAGCAGGAGCGCTGGAGTCCGCCATGGCGTGGAGTTGGTGGCGAGTTGCGATGCAGTGTAGTCACGTCGGAGCAAAGATGGGTCGCGCGGTGACGGCGGCGGTGTGCTTCCCGTCACTGGCTGCGGCCCTCAGTAGATCGGACTAGGGTTGTAGGAGGGAGTGCTAGCGGCGGTGAACCTCGTACTTTGAGCCCCTGCCTCCTCCTATTTATATCCGCCCGAGACAGGCCCACCAGCCATGAGTTGGGCTGGGCTCCCCGATCAAGAGCAGATCAGGGTCCGTTGAGGACCGTTGGGTCTCAACGTGAAGAG
>JADLZL010000153.1:0-12999 GCA_015844335.1 Chrysopogon serrulatus | reverse complement strand
GGGCTCGGCCGCTTATATAGCTTGGTGGGATGCACGACAAATCAAGCTTGATCAAAACCGACTTTACGTAGGGCCGAGATTGATCCTCAAAGGCGGTGGAGGAACATTTCGGAGAAGATGGAAGGTGGACCCCACGGGCGCCGCCCGGCCGGCGGTGGGGCCGGCTGGCCCACATGGTATGCCCCACCTCCCTTCGCCCGTGTGTTCACGGATCCTTCTAGAGTAGGTTTGGCGTATTCTGAGTTCACATACCCTATGGTGTAGATTTGTAGTTATGCCTTTTTTGGTATTTTCGGATTAGTCCCTAAAATTAATAAATCACCAAAACCACATGAAATTGTTAGATAAAACCTAGGCTTCTGGATTTTGGTATGTTTTCATGCCTTTTGATATATAAAAATGTTGACACTATCCACCGTCAACAACCGCCTTTCAAGGGATGCATCATCTCCATTGTACCTTGCAGTTGGTTTAATCAAAGGGCTCACGTCACGCCCCAATCGGCAGTAAATACAGGCAGACTTCCCCGAGGGCACCATATGATTATGGAGATGTAGAGGGTGCCTACTGGATTCACCTCTAGAGAATTAGGCCATAGACTTTCCAATATAGTAGATTAGTTCTAGTTGAGAGAGTTAGGGAGAGCTAGCAGGGATTCAGGAGTCTTGTGAAGAGTCGTCAATTACATTTTATCTTTGTATCTATTCTTGTAAGACTTGTACTTTTAATATATTTTATCTTCTCTATTTACTTTTATGCATTACATTTGATTGGTTAGTATAGTTGTTATACTTTAGCATAGGTCACCTGTGATAGATGCTCTAGTTATCACGTGTGGGCTAGAGTAGTAATCTAGCAGTAGACGGAGTCTAGGGTATAGGTTATCTCGAGATTGCGCCCACCCTTACTTCTGCTAGTTGTGGTTGCTCAAGAGGCATGCCTCTATTAGGCCTTCTCGATTCCACCATGTCAAGTCAGGTTTCAGAGGGCTCGCTATGCCTCTTCCGCAGAACTACCTTTTCCCGCCTTATTTGAGAGTTGAAAGTACTCAGCCGCTCCCAAAGTGCTATTGTGTGATTGCTATATCCACCCATGAATTAGTTATATAGAACCAAAGTAGTAGAGAAGTATTTAGAACCTTTAAACTCTTCCGTTGTCCCTCTCACTTTTTAGCTATCTACTTTTCATCATAGAATTCTCCCATTGTGTCATATATGTATAATTCCTATTATCTATTATTTACCTTTACCTCTATTTTAGTCTAGTTGTTATTCTAGTTAGTAGATACATGGGTGAACTATCAATGCCTTTATCCATTGTTTCAGGTGGTAAAATATAAATAATATATCTGGAATACCACGGTAAAATGCTACAATGGTTTTGTAATGCTTAATGGGAATCTTCATATTTTAATCTTTGCATAAGAAATACCAACAGTTATTTTTGAATTTGTGCTGGGGGGAAACAATTGGCGTAAAGATTTTGATACTGATCTTGATATCACTACAATCTAGTTCAAATCGCTAGCTTTAGTAGGGTTACCTCCCTGTTTTGTTGAGTTGTGGAATAAAGCGGGGACATCAATCGTTTCAATCGCGCCAGCGAGGAATTCCACAAAGAACAAGGCATGGGAGATATTGAAGAACTTCACGGGTGCCTGAACGTTCATGATCCATCAATATTGGAACCACAACATCTCAAGGTTTGTATACATATATTATTCTAACCATGTATGGGTGGAGAAAAGTCATCATAACAAGAATTTAAAGTTCATCACATATAGCGAACAAAAGGCTGTACAACATAAATTCCATTGTAAAGTCATAGTAAAGTATGATCAAGAAAAGGGCAGTCGGTCTTGCTCATGGACTTTAAATTTGATGAGTAGTTATCTTTTTACACTCCATTTGTGTTAATTTGAATAATCCATGCATATACTTCATCTCAAATGCACAACATGTTTTTGTTCCTCTACACACATGCAAGTCACTTGCACCTTTACTAAAAAAACACCTCACCATGATCATGCTCTTTCATCTCTAACTGAGTAAACCTTTATAGTGCTTTCATGCTACCTTTGTTTGCTATGTATGCTTAGGTTTTGAAGTATTTTCATACACCTTTTAAATTAAGCATGGTGCTCGGTTTAAATTGCCTTCTTGAATTAGATTAGACATGGTGTCTAGTTTGATTTTTGAATCATAAGGTGTGTTGAGTTTAGTTCTAAAAAGCTTTTAAATTAAAGCGTGGTGCTTGGGTTAAAATGCTTTTCTAAATCAAATTAGACGTGGTGTCTAGGTTGATTTTTGAACTTAAAGTATATTTTAGTAGACACTGGATATTTTGTTAGACTAACCCTGCTGCAGGGAAACTCTTAAATTCAATTCAGGTAAGTCGGAGATGAACTCACATCGAGAGATGAATCAAGGCATATGATAAACTCCAATAACTTTGCACAAAAGAAAGACATAACTCATTCTCCATGAAAGAATGGTAAGTATCAAAGTTTATTCACTTAATCTTTTATTACAAGTTACCTTTGCCTTGAACCATATAAAAATGCAGCTAACAACAAAATTTGTTAAAAAAGAAATCTATGCTAAAGTAATTCTAAAAGCCCATTCTTTTATTAGCATAGAAGAAATCCACATAAAATTATAGACCATGACCCATATTTCAAACTTGTTGCAATTCTTCGGGTATGTGTCCACTAACATTCTTCTGAGGAAAGAAAAAATAAATGTCGATCATGGTTCGAAAATGAAAAGTAAGGAGAACAAGTGTATAGAAAGAACTAAGATGGAAAGAAATGGATGAAAAGAACACTTCAACACCTTCTAACCTTCACCATGACACCTTGCAAGACATAAGGTACATGTATCCAAGCCTCATGCAACTTTAAATTACATTCAACATCTTATACCATGTTGATAATTGTTTTAGTTATCTTTACCATATGTCATGTTTAATTTTCTAAAACTTAAAATAAATAAAATACTCTTTTGGTTCACCTACATATTCTTGGTTCTATTTGAATAAATATCTTTAGTCTTTTGAACTTCCTTACTCTATTATAAGTATGCTTTAGAATATTACTTAAACATTATAACATCAAAGCATATTTGTATAAGAATTTCATTATGTATATAGACTATTCTCTCACTGTATACAAAAATGTTTAAATCATATTGGGAGACTTCATAGAATCAAATCAAGGTTACAAGGTATTCTTCAAAATAATATCTTTGTCTTAACCTTGTTCAAAAATTTGAAATAATGGTGAATCATTTAAAATATGGACTACAAGTTAATCTTTAACTCCTTGGCAAAACATTATCCATACCTTAAATAAATAGTATATTTCTTTGGGTATGTGTAGTCTATCCCTTTGCAGAGAGAAGAAATAATGAGAAAGCAGAAGTTTAGAAGAGTGAGAAAGAAGTACAACATATGAGACAAAATGCTAATAAACAACTCAAGATGAAAGGAAGGAAAAGACCATTAAAATTTATCTACCTTTTACTATATGGTATCATCATCATACTCTAGTAATAAAGGTAACATCTTAAAAAGTAAGTGGTCATCATTTCCTCTTGATCTTGGAGTACACATCATAACACCATTCTCTTGATCTTAATCTTAACCAAATGAGATCAAAATATGATATATCTTATTTTGGAAGATGATAGTCATCGGGTTAATCTTGATAACTTATAAAGACAAACAATCTTTCCATAGGTTAAGTAACTCCACTCCTTTATCTCATAAGCTTAAATGCCATATTTATGTTTTCGATCTTCTCACCCATGTTATAAATAAACAATATAAAAGATATCAATCTTATTGTGCCTAAGGTTAGAGAATGAATAAATTTCTGGTTACGTTGGTGTTTTCCCACCAATAGAGCCCATGCACTTGATCTCTACCTTGTCTTTATGAGCGTAACACACTTCAAGCAAAGTGTGGGAGATTTTCCAAATTCTACAAGAGAGAGTTCTAAACCAATAACAATGATGCACATAAGATTGGCTTCGAGATGCTAACAAAAGAAAATAAGAAGGGTGGCACCACTATTGGAAGCGCCACTAGTGGAGACCCTCACCTCAATCCTCATTCTTAGGAGCAAACTGAAGTACTCAATTAATGAACCACTGCAAGGAGGAGTCTAGTTCGAAGGACTTAAAACATCAAACCCGCTCGAAAAAAGGAGGTAACATCGTAGTTATCCATATTTACTTTCTTGCATTGCATGATTTATTCTCTTTTTAGCATGTTTACTTTTCTATATTAGTATTTGCATAGAAAACAAACAAAAATAAATAGGCATGCATTAGGCTAAATTTATCTTAAAAACTTGAAGCTCCATGAGAATCTCTTGCGGTATAAAAAGCTTATAGCAGTTTTCAGCGTGGTGGCATAAAAATATTAAAAATATCATGCATACATGTTTTTTCTTCTCTTTTTACAAAATAGAAAATCCAAAAATACTACATGAGTATCCTAGCGTAACCTTGTCACTTGGAAAATATTTCTAAACTCCATAACACCCCATCTTCAAAAAACGCTAACCACAAACTATTTTATCCTAATCCGTTCCATAAGTTTTGGTGTTTTGTGAGAGCCTTACGGGGATGACTCAAGAGCTAGTTACCTAGGGCGCTCTCATCTTTACTCCTCAACTTCTTGAAGGATGAAGATCGAGATGTTCCCAGCAACACTTCCTCTTATAAGCATGAGCTCCTCTATGAGTATCACTCGGTTTCAATGCTCAACCATGACAACAACTAGCTTGGAAGGCATCCCCTATTTATCGGTAAGTATACCTATGCGATTATTGAGTGCTCTTATAGTCATAAAAATACCAAAAATATGTGAGCACATGAAGGTTCACCATAGTATCATAAGAAAATCTAAAAAAACTAAAAATATATGGACACATGAAGGTCCATATTTGTTGAGTCTTTATGAGTCTTTAAAATATAAAACTAATTAAAATGGGTATCTAGTTATGAGTCAATAAATAGAAAAGCTCTAGAGATGATCTTAAAAAGACAAAAGTGGTAGCTCTTAAAGTGCCTAGTTGCTAGACTTAATTTTTCTCAAGTTTTTCTCAGCTTAGACTGTTTTGACATGAAGATTTACTTTGAGCCTAAGACTTGTGGGTTGCATATGCTTGAGCTAAGTCTAGGTGATTGATTGATATGATTGAAAAAGTTTGAGCTACTGTTTATCTTGTTCTAAGTGACACTGGAGTTCTAGAGATTTCTTTTGAAAAATGCAAAACCTTATATGATGAGCTCTTGTATGACAAAGCTTACATCCTACCAAAAGCCAAACATGATAAGATAGGCTAGATAAACTTCCACATATATGCTGCTTGTCTTGCATTGAGTTTTATCAATCTTTGTGACCCTTTTAAGAGATTTGTCACATTCTTGAATCAAGATCCACTTATTACACTCCACCTATGTATGCACTACTCTATCTTTGGAGTAGGTGCAACAACATACCATCCCACCTAGATTTACCCAAAAAAATATTTTACTCCTACACTAGGAGAAAACACCAAATATATATATATATATTCTTGTTAGGTTAGCCACCAAATAAATGCTCCAAGTTATTGTTGCTATCTCTCAAAAATCTATAGTGCCAAAGGAGGTTTGAGCTATGCAAAAGGTATTCTGAAAAAAAAAAGAAAAGAAAAATAAGAAAAAGAGGGTGTTGGTATTTCTTATGCACAATTAAAATATGAAGGATTCCGCAAGCGCACAGAAAAACCATTGTAGCATTTTACCGGGGAGTATTCCGTATCGTTATTTATATTTTACCATTGGGAAAACATTAGTTAAAGACATTGATATTTCACCATCATGTATCTACTAACCTAATACACCAACTAGACTAAAGTAGGGGGTAAATGATAGATGACAGAATTATGCATATATGACACACCGCAGGAGAATTCTATGATAAAAGAGTAGATAGCTAAAGTGAGAGGACAACGGGAGAGTTCAAGGTTCCTAAATACTTCTCTATTACTTTGGTTCTATATAACTAATTCATGGTAGATAAAGCAATCACACAATAGCACTTTATAGCAAATAGTACCTTTCCAACTCTCGAATAAGGCTGGGAAGAAGGTAGTCGGGGAAGGCTGCCAAAAGCTCTGAGACACTAACTCCGACGTGGTGGAATACGAAGGCCTAACAGACTGGTCACCTCTGGAGCTACCACAACTAACCGTAAAGAGAAGGGCGCAATCTCGGGTAACCTATAGCCTAGACTCCATGTCTACACTGCCGACACTACTCTAGTCACGATCTATAACTAAAGCATCTAATACTGACGGAGATCCCATGCTAAAGTATAACAACTATACTAACCAATTAAATGTAAAGCATAAAAGTAAATAGAGAAGATAAAATATATTAAAGCATAAGTCTTACAAGAATAGATACAAAGATATACCAGAACTCTGATGGCTCCTCCGAAGACTCCTCTCGAACCCCCCGTGGCGCCGCTCTCCCCTAACTCTCAACTAGAACTAATCTACTACATTGGAAAGTCTAGCCCTAATTCTCTAGAGGTGAGAGGTCATCCATTCGAGGACGCCTCTACATCTCCATAATAATGTGGTGCCCTCGGGGAGGGGGTCCGCTTTTATTTATAGCCGGTGGGATGAGCGTGCGCCGTTGGATCAAACCGACTTGGGCAACGGTGGAGATGCAAACCCTAAGGTGGTAGGAGGCTCTCCGTCGGCGGGCCCCGAACAGCCGCCTGTAGGGCGGCGGCCGGCCTTTATGGGGCCCCACGGCCCCACCGTAGCAAGTGGGTCCCACCTTCGGTAAGTCGCCTTCTCGTGCCTTCTAGAGTCTTCTAGTGTTAGTTTTTTGGTGTAGAATTGATATCTTTTGACCCCGGACTCGAATATAGCAAATGATATGTCTGCTTTCGATCGTCTCGACGAGCCCATCACAATGGTATAGTCCAATTTCTTAGTTGATAAAAAACTGGATATACCTGCAAAATGATCGAGAACAACACAACTCATGGAACTCGTTAGAATCAAACCCTACAACTATGCTTTATGATTCATTTTATATTAATTCATACAATAATTGATGGTATAAAATTGGTATTCAGGACCATCAACAAGTTCCCCCAAGCTTACCCTTTGCCAGTCCCTGAGCAAAGCCTAATTACTAATAAACTTGGATCAGGAGTTGCTACAATGCTTTCACTCCTCAAAAGTACACATGCCTTCAAACGAAATTCTTCTCCGTGATTAGACAAAACTACTCTAACTTTCAAACTTACTCATTTTACCTGTAGCTATGGAGCTTTTTCAACTTTCACATGGGCAATTGAAAGATAGAATAATCAAGTCAAGCACTATGTCTCAAATTCTTTACTCAACCAATATTCTAGAGTTTTTGTAAGCTTTTGAAATAAAACTTGGAGCTTAATTGTATGACACCCTCAAGTCTCTTAATATATGGTATTTATGGATCTCACTTAAAACATTCATGTTGTTATGCTCTCCTACAACTAATAATTATAGTGGAGCTCATAGGAGTGGCACTAAACAAGGATGAACATACTCGCAATTCATATATTGTAAAGTCAAACAATGGATCCAAAGAGAGTCAAACCATACAATCAAACCAAGATGTGCACGTGTGTGGAATATGGTGGATAGGTGTATATATGGTATTTAGTGGCTAATCCTAATTCTACTTTTGCTCCTTGAAATAAATCTCTCTCTTGAACTTAGAACTTTTCGTGGGAAAACATGGGCTATCTTTATTCTTTCACTTTTTTTCTCTTTTTTCAGGGAGGCGGGCATCTACGTATCCATTGTTTTAATTGCTTGGACACTTGTCCAACTTTTTTTTACTCCCTTTTCTCTTTTTTTCTGATATTTTTCTTTTGCATAGCCACATGCATTCCTTTGAATACAAAATGATTAGAGAGATAACGATAGGAACTTAGAGCATTTAACAGAGGTTGTCCTATGGGATATATATAATATATATTTGGTGTTTTACTCCTAGTGTAGAAGAAAAACAATTTTAAGGTAGATCTGGATGAAAGTGGAAAATGCCTGCGCTTACTCCCAGAGTAGGAGAAATGCATATATGAGTGGAGTGTGTATGTGATCTTGATTTTAAAAGCATGACAAGACTCTCATAAGGTATACAACAAAGGTTGACTGAACTCAATGCAAAGCAAGCAGTATGAATGAGAAAAGGTTTTCCTAATCTAAATGTATATCATATATGGCTTTGGTAGGAATTTAAACTTTGTCATACAAGAGCTCATCATGTAAGATTTAAATTTTAAAAGATAAATCTCCAGAACTTAGTATCACTAGGAATAAGATAAATAGCAGCTCAAACTTTTTTATATCATATCTATCAATTACCTAGATTTAGCTCAAGCATATGCCTCCACAAGTTTCAAGTTTATAGTAAATCTTTATATCAAAAAGCAGTCATGTCCAAAACTCGGAAGAACTTAAGGTTAAAAACTAGATACTTGAAAAGAATTACGGCAGAGCAACTATTCATCATCTCCAATACAAAAATTTTATTATTCCTCAGTTTTTTATTTGACTCTTAACAACTAGATAGAACTGTAAACACACTCTATGATCACACCTTAATAAATAGCTAGGTATTTTTATTTGGTTTTGATTGTTATTTTCTCTTTTTTTATAACTAATGGACTCACAATAGACTCTACAGGTGTGAACCTTCATGTGCCCACATATTTTTTTGGTATTTTATGACTATAATATAGACTCGATAATCACATAGGTATACTTTTTCACGATAACTAGGGGATGCTCTCCCCTAAGCCGGGATGTTGTTGTAGTTGAGCATTAAAGCCGAGTGGTCCTCATAGAGAAGCTCATACTTATAAGAGCAAGTGTTGCTAGAAATACTTTAATTTCGTTTTACCCAAGAAGTTACTTCCTTCACAATAATGGGTTAGCTATGTGTCGGAGAGATGTGCTTCGAGTGATGAAGATGAAGATTTCTAAGTGAGCCGGCTCTTGAGTCATCCTCGAAAAGCTCTCACAAAACACCAAAACTTGTGGAATGGTATTAGGATAAAAAAGTTAATGATCGACCATTTTAGAGGATTGGTGTTGTGGAGGTTTCAAAGTATGTTTATGATAACAGTATTGCAGCAGGATGCTCAATTAATATTTTTAGGTTTTATAGGTTTATATGTAGAAAGTACAAATGCATGATATGTATTTTTTATTTTGTAGGCCATCACAAAAGTGAAAACTCCTATAGGCTTTTACACACCGAGGAAAACTCAAATGGGGGGCTACCGCTTTTTTAAGATGAATGCTACTTAACGCACACCTATTTATTTTTGTTGTTTTTCTATGCAATAGTAATGTAGCAAACTAAATATTCTTAAAAGAAAATAAAATATGTAATACTCAAGTAAATATGGATAACTACCGATGTTACCTCACGGCGAGGGTTCGATGTTTTGAGTCCTCCCGAACCGGACTCTTCCTTGCGTAGTTCATTAATCGAGTACTTCGGTTTGCTCCTAAGGATGAGGATTGAAGTGGTGTCTCCACTAGTGGCGCTTTCAATGGTGGTGCCACTTTCTTCTTTTTTTTTTGTTAGCATCTCGGCCAATCTTATGTGCATCATTGTTACCGGTTTAGAACTCCCACTTATAGAATTTAAGAATCTCCCCACACTTTGCTTGAAGTGTGTTCTTTAAGATGTTACCTTTATTACTAGAGCATGATGACACCATATGGTAGAAGGTAGATGAATTTCAATGGTCTGTTCCTTCCTTCCGTCTTGAGTTGTTCATTAGCATCTTGTCTCATATGTTGTACTCCTTTCTCACTCTTCTAAACTTCTGTTTTTCTCATTATTTCTTCTCTGCAAGGGATTAGTAGATAACACATACCAAGGAATATACTATTTATTTAAGGTATGGATATTGTTTGCCAAGGAGTTAAAGATTAACTTTGTAGCCCGTGTTTTAAATAATTCACCATTATTTTAAATTTTTAAACAAGGTTAAGAAGAAGATATAATTTTAAAGAATACCTCTAACCTTGATTTGATTCTATGAAATCTCCTAATATGACTTAAACATTTTTATACAGGAGAGGATAGTCAAGATATACAACCAAATTCTTATACAAATATGCTTTGATGTTATAATGTTTAAATAATATTCTGAAGCATACTTATAATAGAGTAAGGTAGTTCAACGACTAAAGATATTTAATAAAATAGAACAAAGAATGTGTAGGTGAACCAAAAGAGTATTTTATTTGTTTTACATTTTAGCATGACATAAGGTCGTGGTAACCAAGACAATTAGCAACATGGTATAAAAAATATTGAATGTAGTTTAAAAGTTGTATGAGGCTTGGATAAACGTACCTTATGTCTTGCGTGGTGATTGGTCCACTATCATGGTGAACTGTAGAAGGTGTTGAAGTGTTCTTACATCGATTTCTTTCCATCTTAGTCCTTTCTATACACTTGTTCTCCTTTGTTTTGAACCATAAATAGATATTTATTCTTTCTTTCAGCTCTTCCATGGAGAATAAGCCATGTCTTCATTTTTGTGCAAAGTTATTAGAATTCATCATATGCCTTGATTCATCTCTGGTGTGAGTTCATCTCTGACTTACCCGAATTGAAGTTAAGAGTTTCCTGCAGGGGTTAGTCAACAAAATATCCAGTGTCTACTAAAGCATACTTTCAGTTCAAAAATCAACCTAGACACCAAGTCTAATTTGATTTAGGAAGCTATTTTAACCTAAGAACCACGCTTAATTTAAAAACCTTTGAATTAAAATCACCACTTCTAAACTAAGCACCATGCTTCATTTAAAAGATGTATGAAGATACTCCAAACCTAAGCATACTATAGCAAACAAGGTAGCATGAGAGAATATAGAGATTTACTCAAAGCATGATCATGTATGGTGAGAATATTTTATTTTTTTTTTGTTTTAAGTAGATATGCAAGTGACATACATGTATGAAAAAGAAACAAAAATATACTATGGATTTGATATGAGATGGAGTAGATGCATGAATTATTCAAAGTAAACATGCAGTGGAATGCAATAGGATAACTACTCATCAAATTAAAGTCCATGAGCAAGACATTCTCACCTTTCTTGATCATACTTACCATGACCTCACAATGGAATTTGTGAGTTGTGCAACATCTTTTGTTTGTCATATGTGATGAACTTTGAATTCATGTGATGACAACTTTTTCTCCGATCTACACATGGTTAGAATAATATATGTAAATGTGTGTATACATACCGTGAGAGATGGCAGGGGCTTCATTGTTGATGAATCATGAATGTTCTGGACACCCCGGGTTCTTCAAAAATCTCATGTCTTGTTCTTGTGGGAATTTCGCGAAGGTTGAAACGGTTGATAGCCCGCTTATTCCACAACTCAACAAAAAGGGTAATCCTAATAAAGCTAGTGGCGTACTAGATTAGCGATATCAAGATCATTATTAAAATCTTTACGCCAATTATTTCCTGGCAACGGCGTCAAAAAATGCTTTTGTTGGTATTTATGCACAATTAAAATATGAAGGATTCCACAAGTTTACGTAAAACCATTGTAGCATTTTACCTGAGTATTTCGTATATCGTTATTTATATTTTACCACCGGAAAACATTAGTTAAAGACATTGATAATTCACCATCATGTATCTACTAATCTAATACACCAACTAGACTAAAGTAGGGGGGTAAATGATAGATGATAGGAATTATGCATATATGACACACACAATGTGAGAATTCTATGATAAAAAAGAGTAAATAGCTAAAGTGAGAGGACAATGGGAGAGCTCAAGGTTCCTAAATACTTCTCTATTACTTTGGTTCTATATAACTAATTCATGGTAGATAAAGCAATCACACAATAGCACTTTGGAGCAGCAAAGTACCTTTCCAACTCGAATAAGACTGGAAGAAGGTAGTCGGGAAGGCCGCCAAAAAGCTCTTACGAAACACCAACTCCGACTGTGGAATACGAAGGCCTAACAGAGCATCACCTCTAGGGCTACCACAACTAACCGAAGAAAAGGGCGCAATCTCAGGTAACCTATAGCCTAGACTCCATGTCTACACTACCGATTACTACTCTAGTCACGATCTATAACTAGAGCATCTAATACGTAATGAAGATCCCATGCTAAAGTATAACAACTATACTAACCAATTAAATGTAAGCATAAAAGTAAATAGAGAAGATAAAATATAGTAAAGCATAAGTCTTACAAGAATAGATACAAAGATATACCAAAACTCTGACGACTCCTCTCAAGACTCCTCCGAACCTCGGCGAAGCTTCGCTCCCCTAACTCTCAACTAGAACTAATCTACTACATTGGAAAGTCTAGCCCTAATTCTCTAGAGGTGAGAGGTCATCCATTCGAGGGACGCCTACATCTCCATAATAATATGGTGCCCCTCGGGGAGGGGGTCCTCTTTTTATTTATAGCCCAAGTGGGATGAACGTGTTTGTTGGATCAAACCGACTTAGGCAACGGTGGAGATGCAAACCTTAAGGTGGTAGGAAGCCCTCCATCGAAGCGGGCCCCAAACGGCCTCTGTAGGGCGCCGACCGGCCCCGGGGTGGGGCCGGGCGGCCTCACCCTATAGCAAGTGGGCCCCACCTTCGGTAAGTCGCCTTCTCGTGCCTTCTAGAGTCTTCTAGTGTTGGTTTCGTTGTAGAATTGATATCTTTTGACTCGGACTCGAATATAGCAAATGATATGTCCGCTTCGATCGTCTCGACAAAGCCCGTCACAATGGTGTAGTCCAATTTCTTATTTGAGATACTTGTATTTGATGAAAAACTAGATATACCTGCAAAACGACGAGAACAACACAAACTCATGGAACTCGTTAGAATCAAACCCCTAAACTATGCTTTATGATTCATTTTATATTAATT
>JADLZL010000152.1:0-19494 GCA_015844335.1 Chrysopogon serrulatus | reverse complement strand
ATAACTAAATTCTTATATAAGTATGAAGCTATATAATGTTTAAGTAATGTTCTAAAGTATACTTATAATATAATAATAAAGTTTGCAAGACTAAAAGTATTTATTCAAATAGAACAAGAATATGTATGGTGAACCACAGGAGCATTATATATATATATATTTAGTAAGTTATGTTTGAGCATAGCATATGGTAGAAATGACCAAGACAAATTAGCAACATGGTATGAGATATTAATTGTAGTTACATGTTGTATGAGGCTTGGACAAACGTACCTCATGTCTTCATCCTTCTAAGTAAGTGATGGCAAACTTACTTGTAAAGATGAGGGTTCGGGTTCATCTGTTGGTGAGAGCTTTATGGTCTTGCTGAGCAAGGCCTTCCTTTTTATCTTCTTCGTCTTTTCACCATTCAATGAAACTATGGAAAATTATATGCTCTTCACTCATCAATCTTTTCACGATTTCTTTGATTAATTTGCGGTTGATAGTGGGGTCTATTGGAGATGCAATAATGTTCACTTGAAAACTTCTTCTCTAATAGATTAAAAGTTGTTCTTTCTGCAAAATGTTAATGGACACATGCCGAGGAATAGCAAGATTGAAATCACGGTTTTTGTTGTCCATACTTTTTTTTTATGATTTTCTTCTATGCTAATCAAGATGATATATGGTTTTAAGATTATTTAGCATAAATTATGTCTATCGTGTTTTATATTGTTGTTGCAATCTAGCATGGCTCAAGACAAAAGATAACTTGTAATAAAAGATAAATAAATAAACATTAATACTCATAAGCTGGACTTCTTGTGCAAAGTTATCATACTGCCTTGATTCATCCGGTTTTGAACTTATCTCTTGACTTTCTAGATTTAATTCAAAATTTTCTCTGCGAGGGGTTAGTCTGACAAAATATCCCCAGTATCCACTACAACATACTATCGGCTCAAAAATCAATCTAGACACCACGTCTAATTTAATTTAGGAAGGCATTTTTAATCTAAGCTCAGTTTAAAAAGCCTTTTTTAAAATAAAACCACCACTCTAAACTAAGCACCATGCCTCATTTAAAGAGATTTATGAAAGTACTTCAAAGCCTAAACATATATCATAGCAAATAAAAGGTAGCATGAAAATATAGTAGAGATTTATTCAGATAGAGATAAAAAAACATGATCATGGTGAGTTTTTTCTTTTAGATGAGATGAATATATGAAATGGAACAAGTTATGGCTGAGGAAATTTAAACTAAATAGTGTGGATTAAAGTAAACATGCAGTGGAATGCAAAAATAACTACTCATAAATTTTTGAAGTCCCATGAGCAAGACTTTCTCACCTTTATTTGATCATACTTACCATGACTCACATGCTGAAATTTGTGAGTGATGCAACATCTTTGTTCCGTCACTTGAGATATGAATTAAAGTCTGTGGCGATAGGCCTCTTTCTCCAACATTGGATTTGTTATATTTCTTCTTATTTTGTGGGGGCATGCGGAAGGTAAATAAACCGGTCGTTCATTACCCTGTATAAGATATTAAAGTAGACAAACAAACAAGGGTAATCCTGCTTGAGCAGGGGTTAATGGTTATCTCAATCACATAATTGAGTATAAGTCTATCAATGTTCCTTAATTGCTAACTACCTTCCCGATGACAGCGCTAAAAATGCTTGTTGGTATTTCTAACATCATTACTAATTAACGAGATTAGAAACACATGGTATGAAATTAACTTGTCATTAACAACTAGCCACTTATCTCTCACCCACATCCCTAAGCATGAACTAGGTTGTCATCCCTAATTGTATATGCTAAGGATAAATATAGGTTTATATATATATATATGTATCAATCAATATGACTAGGCAGAAATATCGATATAAACTAAGAGCGGTTCTACAAGCGGACAAATAATTATACCATTGTAGCATTTTACCTAGGGAGTTCTTCCGGGTTGTCGATTTATATTTATACCACTTGGGAAGGTCTATGTAGGACTTATATCTATAACTTATACTATTGATGTATGAAAAGTAAACCATAACTAGAATCCTACTCATAACAGAGGGGATAAGTCATGTGATAAAAGATATATGATAAATAATGATCAGTCATCATAAATAGATAAACATCGAGCTCTTCTAGTCATAGTAATAGCTAGCCAATGGATAAACTCGGGAATAAATACTAAGGTAATTCAATAACTACATCAATGAATACTCTAATTAGTGCAATTACATCTAGCAATCATTGTTAAATTAATCCTACATCATGATCACATGTAAAGAGGCATCAACTAGGAAGGATGTGAAGCAGTCATCATCAACTTGCCCTTACCGTGCCCATGCTAGTCCTACGTGCGGAGGGTGGACTACGGAGGAACCAACGCAGCTGTCACCTACGCGGACTACCACATGTCCCGGCACATCGGGGTGCACTCGCGGATAAGCAAGATATCTAAACACCACGTCTACATCGCGCCAATCATTCACCCACGATATCTACGGATGAATACTATCTGAGCAATTACATAAATTCAATAGGATCAAACTAACTATGCTAAACATATAATCAAAGCGGACAATGACTATTGCAATTAAGAACATATATAAGATTAAGAACAATGTTTCCCAAATCATAATGTTGAATACAATAAGAGAAAAAAGAACTAGAACTATACCGAACTCCGCTCAGACAGGGCACCGGGGCTCCAGATCCCAGAACTAGAACTCTTCTACTTCTAATCTAACTAGGCTAAAGCTATGAACTAGAGGCTCGATGAACTAGAGAAGGCTCTTGATGGCTTGATCTCCAAATGACTTGATGCCTCAAGGGAGGAGGTCGCCCTTTTATTTATAGCCGATTGGGATGAGCGTGCGCCATAGGATCAAACCCGACTTAACCAAGGGCCGAGATGACTCCTCATAGGCGGTGGAAGAAGCTTCCGGGAGGAGGGGCCCAAACCCCCTAACTTGGGGCGCCCGCCGGTAGGGAGGGGAGCCTTTGTCTCCCCTCTGTGGGGTCCCGTTGCTTCCGGTGTCTTCTAGATCCTTCCCACATCTCGGATAGTTTATCTTTCCCATAGCGGATAAGTTTTTGTGATTATTATGCACTCTAATCCCTCTTTTAAGCTTTTCTAGATTAGTCCCTAGAAAATATAGAATATGCAAAACTCATGGAAATTGTCGGTTAAAACCCTAGACTAGTGTGTATTCATGTATCCTTTTGTGTCTAAGTTCTCTTGAAGGTTGGCGTTATCCACCGTCAACATATAGTTGATTTGAGCCATTTTCATACCGTAGGTTGTTAAGCCTCAAACAAGCGGTGACCTCGACTACGATACCACTTGAAGGTCCTAAATGGCTAGAGGGGGAGGTGAATAGCCTATAAAATCTTGCAAAGCACTTTCGAACAAACGGTTAGTACACTAAATGGCGAAGCAAGTGTTGCGCTAGCCTAGTGAAGGGGTGCAAGCCAACCTATCCAATTTCTAACAATCCCTAATACACTAGGCACACTAAGATTAATGTCCTTAGCAAGCAAATTTCACTACATAATCTAGTATGCTAATTTTCACTAATGTAATCACAAGGAAGGGAACCAGAGAGGTGTAAACCGTACCTTCGGGATGATGACCAATCACCCGTCTTGTCAATACAATGAAACCGAAGAGATGATCAATAGAGAAATCCAGTTGATCTCGAAGGATCAAACCACACAAGAACACCGAGGGACACAAGATTTTATCCCGAGGTTGCGTGCTACCCGACCTTTACTCCCTATTGTGTCGACCACACACTCGGTGGTTCGGTGGCTGTCGGCATCACAAGCCCAAGCCTCACCGGGCACCCCAAGAACTCACACAAAGTGAGGGTAACTCAATGACACGAGATTCCACTAAGAGTTCCTTTCGCGATCTCCAGCGGTGGGATCAACACCCCTCACAATCACCTGCAGGTAGCTAAAACAATCTTCAACCTTGCTCAACTCCACCGGCTCCTTTGCTCCAGATCTAGGTGACGGTAATCACTAAGAGTAATAAGCTCAATCGTAGCAAGAGCGGCTCACTAGTGCCCGGTAGATGCTCAATCACAGAGGCAAATGCACTAGAAGCTCTCTCAATCACTCTCTAGATCAATCAAGAGTCATGCAAAGTGAGGGGAGTTGGTTTGCAACCTCTAGGGGAAGTCAAACGTCAAAGTGCCAAGCGAGCCTCCCTAGAGCCCGGCCAATCCACTTATATAGGCGCCCACCAAGGCACCCAACCGTTACACACAAGAACATGTTTTTAGGTATGGAATGGTAGCCGTTGCTTGGCATAGCAGCGCTCAATCACCTTCAGCGAAGCGGAAGCGACCAGCCTGGGGCCAGCGTCCTCGCACGGCAGGACACCCGCCTGATGCCGCGTCAGGTAGCCACGGGGAGAGAGTCGAGGCGTGAAATAATACTCGATCGGGCCGTCCAGCGCCTTGACAGACGCACCGGCGTCCCGGGTGCCTTACGGCCTTGTGACCAAAACAGCACGGACTATTCGGTCCGAACCTTGATACATGATGCTTGCTTGACGCCATCAGCCCGGCGGACGTCCGTCCCTACGAACGATGTCCGGTTACCTCTCTGACTCCTCTTAAAAGAAAACCTTAGCTCTTGCTCTCATGTGCCAACATAAAAGTGTCTCACCACTTGTGCGCGTGTAGCTTTTCAAATAAATTTTGCAAGAGATTGTTAGCTCACTAGGTCCCTAATGCATATGCAAAGTCATTGCTCACCTAGTGGCACTTAGATACTTTATGTGACTTGTGACATTGCCCCTCTTAATGATGCGGTTATCAATCTAATCAGGCCATCAACTTCTCTACTACCTATGGCCGGCAAAGTAAATGCCCTAGCATATACCTTTGCCTCTAGTATTCCATCTTGCTCCTCTTTTCTTCCTTCATCTCCAAGGGTGGCACTTGATCATCTTTGGTCTCCACCATCATCTTGATCCTGGACATTCCACCGCCAACCTTAGACCTCCCCTTTCTCTACAATACTACACACTTAGCAATAGGGTTAGTCTAGGTTTCATCAATTAGTAAAAAACCAAACTAGGGCTTTCACCGGACAGGCTTGCGGGGCAGCGTATGGTCGGCGGACATCGGGGGTGGCTCCCGGGGGTGGCCTCGGCGTCTTGGCGTCTGTGATCATCGGCAGTAACGAGGTTGGCGTCGGGGTGCTTGGCTTGGTGATCAGCGCTGGGGTTTTCTTGAGCGAATGTCGAGGTGTAGCGAGAGGAGGAGGAGAACGAGGGCCCTGTATATAGGGACGAGACCTTTAGTCCCGGGCGCCTGTGACCCCAGGGGACTAAAGGGCCTTTAGTCTCAGGCGTTGTTAAACCACAGGACTAAGGTCACACCTTTAGTCCCGGCTGGTGTGCAACCGAGACTAAAGATCCTGCCCAGGCGTTAACTGGGGCCAGCGACTAAGTGTGTTTTGGTGGGCAGCAAAACTACAGTTTCAACGCCCACCAATTCATTAGGATTTTAATATATTTCTTTTCTTTTTATACAAATGATAAAAGGATTGTTAATTGCATAAAAATTAAATACAAGGCATAAAAATGTTTTTGAAAATATAGATTCTATTTTGCTTTATTGTATGCGGGAAAATTATGTGACCTAAAGTTTAATTTTTTTTAACAAGTATTAAAACACAATGTAGTGTTTAAATAGCTATTTTTATAATGCAAAATATAATGTTTAATTAAATTCAAAAAAACTCATGTTTTATTGAAAATTTGTTTTCACATCATTTGAAGCGTGACAGAATCCCACCCCGTCAAAATATAAATTTGTTTTCACACCATTTCAACGTGACATATTCCCAACATCAAACATAAATTTGTTTTTCATATCATTTCAACATGACATAACCCCACATTCAAACATAAATTCACAATTGTTACATAATATCTCTAATATATATATCAAAGCGGGCATAGTAGTGAACTCCTTCTTGACGTATGTCCCTTGGTTATAATCATCTTGCGTAACCATGGAGTGTCCTCATCGTTTAGCAAGATGCAGGGTCTTTGTTCCTTTAATGAAGGGTGAAATTTGATCATCCTTTTCATAATCTTCTGATATGTCTGACTTGTCTTTTGATTTTGGTGATGTTTCATTTCACTGAAAAAGAACTATGCGGCGCTTTGGCTCATCATTGATTGGGTGGTTGTCGTTTTTTTGCTCTCTTCGGTTTTGTAGACATGTCCTTGACATAAAAAACACGAGTCACATTGTTGGCAAGGATGAATGGTTCATTTTGTACCTAATATTGTTGAGGTCCACTGTTGTTATTTCATACTGGTTGTCGGCCCTTTCACGCCTCCGGTCGTCTTTACCCAATGGCATTTGAACAAGGTACCTTAAAATGAGATGCATAGTCCATATCTCCTCTATGCGGCCATAGTATGTTTGCTTGTTCCCACTAGGGTCAGTGGCATTTATCACGGACACCAGCGTTGCAGTTGGTGCTCCTTTTATCTTGTGCTCTTGTGTAATATGTATTCCCATTTATCTAGTACCCTTTGTATGTGAGGATATGCCACAATGGCTGCCTAGCCAACAAATATAGCTCCTCATCATTACTCTCATCACTTTGACATTCTTTTTCACAACCGATCGCTAAAAGTTTCCATGTCTTGGCGTGTAATCCATAGCTTGGGACTTCCACGGGAACTTCGGATCGGAGGAGGTTCTTGTGTGTCTCGATATACGGATCTGCCAAGGAGGAGTTACGTAGAACTATGTAGTGTGCTTTATTGAAATAATCATCACCTTATCAATATATGTTTTCTTCCCTAGTGTCCCTTTCTACTTAGTCTCCCCTCATGTTGCGATTCGGGGAAGACCAATCGGGTTAATATCGGGAATGAAGTCAACACGAGAACTCAATGACCTCCTACGTCACGTAGCTCTTGGCGTGCTTCCTTGGCCGAGCATGGTTGTGAACATATTTCTTGAGTTCCCATAAACCTCTCAAAGGGAACATGTTGTGTAGGAATCTGGGATCAAGAATAGTAATCTTCTTGACCGAGGATGAACTAGGAGGTGTATCATGATATCAAAAGAAGGAAGGAGGGGAACCCAACTCAAAGCAGACAAGACATTGAACCACATTATTCTATAGTTTTTGCTAGATGCATTTGGATTGATTGCCTTGAGAAATGCATTGAGCAATGCACATAGCTTCTCGGTGGCTAGATGTACATTTGGCGGTAGAATTCCTCTTAATGCAACTGGAAGCAATTGAGTCATATGGCGGTCATGGGACTTTAACTTTTGGAATTTCTTCTCGGCACATTTATTATACCCTTTATATTCGAGGAGAATCTACGATTTTACCTTGATGTTGTTTAGACATTCAAACATGCTTTCCTTCTCTTCTTTGCTAAGAGTGTAGCTGGCGGGACTCAAGTAATGGAGTCCATCATTTGTCTTCTCTCGATGCAGGTTGTCTCATTCTTTTAAACAACGAAGGTCCCTGCAGGTGCTTCAATTGTGTTCTTAGGCTTCCCATACATGCCCATGAAGCCTAGCGGGGTTGACACAAAGATTCTTCGTCGGGTGCATCATGTTGATCACTTATTTGTGGACCTCAAGGACATCCCAATAGGGTAGCTCCCAAAATATGGATTTCTTCTTCCACATGGGTGCGTGACCATTGGCGTCCTTCAAAACAGGTTGGCTGCTAGGTCCCTTTCCAAAGATTACTTTCACATCATTGACCATATCGAGGATGTCCTCACCAGTTCGGTTGCGAGGCTTGGTCTGGTGGTCTGCCTTACCTTTAAAATACTTGCCTTTCTTTCTTACGTGATGATTTGCAGGAAGAAATCATTGATGCCCAAGGTACATGACCTTGCGACATTTTTCAAAAATATACCTTTCATGTCACCAAAACGGTCTTGGCGCATGCATTATATCCCTTACTTGTTTGATTGTCTGAAAAGATTACTTAGAAACTAGCCAATCATTGATTATTACGAACAACAATACTCATAGGTCAAAGTGCTCTTGTTTGTGCTCATCCCACACATGTACACCTTTTTTGTCCCACAAAGTAGAAATTCTTCAACTAGTGGCCTCGGTACACATCGATGTCGTTGCCCGTTGCTTTGGGCCTTGGATGAGCACCGGCATCATAATAAACTTACGCTTCGTGCATAACTAGGGAGGAAGGTTGTAAATACATAGAGTAATAGGCCAAGTGCTATGACTTCTTCTCTGCTCTTCAAAAGGATTTAGACCATCCGTACTTAAAGCAAACGTTAAGTTTCTTGCGTCACTTGCAAACTCGGGGAATTCTTTATCGATTGCTCTCCACTTTGGACATATTGTCTACCTTACGGTCTTCTTTGTGCCATCGCAATAACTTTGCATGGTCTCTATTTCTAGAAAAAGACATTTTGTTGGGGACCAAAATAAGGGCCCTCTCCAAACAGTTAGGCCCAACAAATGCAAAGCTAGGCTACATGGTTACTAAGCATGGCTGCCCGAGGCCCGGCTTGTGCCCAGCCGGTCTCGACCGAACCCCCTTGGCAGGGCCCACGGTAGCGCTAACTTCCCACCCGTCCGAGCCCCCTGGCACGAGGCCTCGGGCCGGGCGCTTGCTGTCTCGTCGAGGCCCCCTACGCTGAGGCCTCGGACGGAGGCCTTGCCCTTCCGTCTCGCCCGAACCCTCTGAGGCATGGCTTGGGCCGAGCTCCGCCTCCCGACCCGTCCGAGCCCACAGTGTTAGGGCCTCGGGCCGGGGCCGCACCGCACCTCCCGGTCAAGCGACCACTGAGACTTGACGTATATCCTTGCCTCCCCCACGGTGCTGTGGAGGCTGACGCCCGGGCAGGGATGGGAACATCCCATCACAACCCTCGCCCGCGTTCATGATTACGCTACCCCTACGGTGGCGGCCATGCACGCCAGCGTAGGCGCCATAATGACTAACTTATATGGCGGTCCGTCCAGGAGATCTCACGATCTGGCGTACGCCCCGGCGCCTCGAGCCAGCGCCTGGAAAGGCCTTGCTCTGGAGGCCGGGTCTTACGGGCCCGGCCACTGTACCGGGTATCGAGCACAGGCGGGCGGGAGATGGCTTCCATGCGGTGTATCTGCGCCCGACCACGCCCGTATCGACAACAACGCCGGCCCTCGGGCCGGACGGGGGGGATTAGGTCAAAAACTCTGGCCGGCCACAACGCCCGGACACGTTCACCATGACTTCCCCCGTTGCGGGATCGAGGCCGACTCTCCAGCGGTGCTCGCAATCGGCGGCACTGGCGCTGTACAAGACAAAACCGCCCCGCCCTGCAGGGGCCTCGAAAGGCGGAGGAGGCTCAGGAGGCCTCGTGAAAAGCGCCACCGCCGTTTCACCTATTGGAATCTTTGTACTAAAAGCAGTTCCTCGCCTTTGCGGCTATAAAAGGGGAGGACGGGGGTCCTTCAAGGCAGCAAGTGAACAAATCTATAGGCAAGTCGGTTGGTCTAGACTCAAGTCAATGTCGGACTACGTGCACGAGGTCTGGCAATCTCCTTAGCACACGGGCTCATACACCCAACTTCACGAGACTTGGGACCAGGCTCCCTCTCCACGCAGCTTGCACCCCTACCTACAAGCACCTTGGTGCAAGATAATACAAGACTTTCCCTTGTGTCCATCTACTTTTCATCGGGGTTAAAGACACGCGCGCAAATTTACTCGTTGGTACTAGGACCGCCCGGTTTTAGCACCGGCGGTTAGCGCGCCAGTGGTAAGGGAGAAGTCGTGTTTCGCCTCCTTTTCCCGCCAAAACCTCCGGATGGCCTGCAGCCAGTGGCGGCAGCAGGCGATTTCTCGGCCCAACTCCTCTCCTCAACACGGCCCGGCGGAGGCCAGGGGACCACTGATCCAGTTCGGTGAGCTTGAGTTCGTGTCGTCGGATGCGACATGGAACTCCTCCCGGCGGAGTTCGGGGGCCTTCCGGCAATCCCCGGCCGGACCCAACACCCCGGCTCGGCGCGGGGAGGCGCCACGGCGCTTCGCTCCCGCCCGCCGCTCGGTGGGCGCACCCCGGCAGCGATTAAGGGAAGATCTGTGGCCTTTCGGCTGGGCGATACCCGCCGTGGGGGCAGCTTCGGCTACCGTCGCCACCACGCCCGGCCAGTTTGGCATATTACGCCCTTCTTATCACGTACCACGTTGGTCTCCACCACCATGGGAGCCCGTAGGAGGTGTCCTGCCGTCGGCCCCGGCGCTCCTCCTGTGAACACCCGCCTTGGACACCCAAGCCGGATCCATCTATGCCTACGAGGATTACGTCGAGGCCGGGGAGGGCGGCGGCGCTACTCCGGCATGCGCTACACCCACCGATCGGCTGCCTCGAGGATACAGAGCCGGGGGTTCATCCCGAACACGCCTTTGCTTTGGCTACCCGACTCCCTCCCCGGGGCGACATATGCGATCCAACTCGTGAATGCTTTCACGTGGAGATCGATGTGAACTTCGGTGTGGCGGCAAGCGGCAACGGCAGCGGCGACCAGGGCCGTGATCCCAGAACCCGCCCCCGGGGCGACTGCAGTGGGCGCAACACACGAGGACCTAGTGCGTCCGGCCTCACGGGCAGGGGCCCACGCGCTCCGGCGTCACGGGCCCTCACGGGGGACCGGTGAACTACCGGCTACCCCTTAGAGCCCGCGGCGCCCGCCCAGCGGTCGGGAGCTTGGGGGACGGGCTCGGCGCGGCCGTCTGATACGGCGGAGATAGAAAGCGTCTGGCGTGCCCCCCCGAGCGCGCAATCCCTAGCCCGCCGCTTCGTCGGCAGCGTGGCGTCAACGCGAAGGATGCGTCAGCGATGAGGGTGGAGAAAGCGTCCCCCCATCTTCCCCGCGAGTCATAGCGTCGCGGCGGCTGCCCTCCTCGTCCGGGCGTGCGAGAACCATCCACCCGGGAAGCGGCCGGATGGAGATGATCTGCCGAGACTATCTCGAGGCTAGCTGTGTCCAGCCCGGCTGGCTTCGGCCTCCGACATCGGGCGAGGGGCGAGGAGGGGCCGCGCCAGCGCCCCTGGCGAAAACCTCGGTCCATCGGGACCCATCCAGCGAGTCGATCCACGATGTCTTGGGGACAACAGCGGCAGCATCGGCGATGGTTGCGCGCGCCGCGTCATCAACAACGCCCCGTGAAGGAAGCGGGCATGGGCGGGCGCGACGCCCGACCCAGAGGTGGCGGCGCGATAGCGGCGAGGACCATGATGATGCCCGATCCCCGGGGGCCCCGCGCCTTCAGCGGGGAGATCCGCGGCGCCACGGTTCCCTTTCCGATTCGACAGCCGGCCAACCTTGCCAAATACTAAAGGGAGAAAGCGAACCACGAGGTTTGGCTCACAACGACTAATCCTGGCATGCCAGCTTGCGGCGTATGGCGATAACCGGCTTATCATCCGCCAACCTCCGCTTCACTTGGGTGATTCGGCAGGCGGGCATCTTCCCACCCGCCCGATCCTTGGCCCAGGTCCGAACTAGTCGGGGGTTTTGTGGGGAATTTCGAACGTACGTCTTGCGGAGGCTCGTGGGATCTTCGCTTGAGCCGCCCGAAGCCCGGCGAGGCCTTCTGAGGACTTCATCGAGGTGCTTCTCGAAAAAAGTGCAGGCTGCCCAACGTGGCGGCACCGCCATCATCGTAGCGTTCATGGCGGCGACCTGCAGGAGGCTTTCGTCCATGAGGCTGGGACGGAAGATGCCAACCACATGTAGTACTGTTCGAAGTGGCGACGAACCGCCTCCGGCGAAGGGGAGAGGCGTTTTCACATGACAAACGGCAACAAAGGAAGCGGAAGGAAGAGCGATGCCAAGGGAGGCACCCCGCAACCCGGGGAAAGAACAAGAACAAGTGCAAGGGAAGAAGGGCAAAAGGGGAGGAATCCGAAGGCGACATCGTGCGCCCGCGGCCCGACCCATGAGCCCCAGGCCCAAGGGGCCCAGGGGCTTCGGCGTTTATGCTCAAAAAGTCCTGCCCTTTCCACAAATTCCCCGTCAAGCACACTATGGGGAGTGCGACTTGGCTTTGTCGCTTCTGCTCGAAGCTTCCCCCGCTTTGAGGACAAGAAGGATGGGAAAACAAGGCGAGGGGTTCCACGAGGTCCATGACGTCTTCATGGTCATCGAGGGGGGCTGCGGCGAACCCCGCCAGATGGCCTTGTCGGGAGATATTCTCGGTACACCACCACTCCGCAGTACCACCGCGTCGGGAGATATTCTCGGCGACAACCACCTGCGGCTCGTGCGGCAGATGCGGTACTCACCCCAATGCGAGGTCTGCGGCTCACCAAGGTGGATGGCGGAAGTGCCCTTAACATCCTCTACTCCGAACCCCTTAGCTTGTTGGGGATCGGCGCTCACGGCCTTGACCCAGCAGCTCTCCCTTTCGGGGGCATAGTGCCGGGTAAAAGCGCGCTTGGCCCCTCGGGGCTGGTCAACCTCCCGGTCTGCTTTGGGACGTCGTCGAACTTTACATGAGGAGGTCATCACCTTCGATGTGGTTGACTTTAAGAACCTATCACGAAATTCTCGGGCGTCCCGGCGTATCTGGTTCATAGCCGTCCCCAACAACACCACCTTCTCCTCAAGATGCCCCGGGCCCCAATGGCGTCATCACCGTCGGCTCCTCCTAACGAGCATGCGTTCAAGCTAGCGATGTCAAGGCAGTCGAGCCACTTATTTGAGGCGCAAAAGCGTCTCAGGGGCCCTCGACACCAAAGCGTCACGCCCGGCGCATTCGAGCCGTCAGGCGGTGAAGGAGGTCCCCCACTTTGGACCCCGCCTCTCCATCTAGCAAGGCGGTGAAGATCTGTGCCTCCCTCGACCCGAAATGAGGCTGTGCTCGCCGACTTCCTCAGCGCAAGCGTCGACATCTTTGCGTGGAGTCCCTCGGAACATCTTAGGGCATTCCGAGGGAAGTCGCCGGCACTCCCTTGACATCAGGCCGGGTCCAAGCAGGTGAAGCAGCTGCGCCGATTGAAAGGAAGGCGGGGCCATTGGCGAGGGAGGTAAACAAGCTTTTGGCGGCGGGTTCATCAAGGAGGTGTTCCACCTACAGTGGTTATCTAATCCTATCTTGGTTAGGAAAAAAGAGTGGGGAAATGGAGGATGTGCGTAGATTATACTAGTCTAAATAAAAGCATGTCAGAAGTCCCTTTTCCCTTACCATGTATCGATCAGATAGTCGACTCCCACTTGAGGTGTGAACTCTTATCTTTCCTTGATGCCTATTCCGACTACCACCAAATCAAGATGAAGAGTCGACCCGACTCGCGACTTCCTTCATCACCCCCTTCGGTATGTCTTTGCCCTGCGTTGGCGATGCCCGCCCTCGGGATGCAGGGGCCACGTATCAGCCATGCTGGGCGTTTTCGGTGACCACATCAGCGGAAACCGTAGAGGCCTCGTCGGCGACATGCGTGGTCAAGACCAAGGAGGCCGGCGACCTCATTCGACCTTGGGGTGCTTTTCAGTGTCTCAAGGCCAAGAGCGTCAAGCTCAACCCGAAGTGCGTCTTCGGGGTCCCCAAGAGCATGCTCCTCAGGTTCATCGTCTCAAGCGCGGCATTGAGCCCAACCCGGAGAAGGTAAGCGGGGTACTTGAGCATGGGGGCGTCAAAGGACCTAAAGAGGCGTGCAGCGAGTCATGGGGTACATCTGGGTCTCTGAGCCGCTTCATCTCACGGCTCAGCAGAAGGAAAACCTGCCCTGTATCGCCTCCTGAGAAAATCCAAGCTTCTCTACGGACCCCCGAGGCCCAGGGAGGCCCACCGACAAGCTCAAAAGCCGCCCTCGCTGACGCCCGTCCTCGTCCCGCCGGCCCGAAGGAAGGAGAGCCCCACTCCTCCCTGTACGTTGCCGCAACGACGCGAGGTGGTCAGTGCGACCATCGTCGTCGAGGCGCAGGAGGAGGGCCGCACCACTGCCGGTCGAGGCAGTCCTATTTCATCGGCGAGGTGTTGTCGAGACCAAGATCCGCTACCCGCGAGATCAAAACTGCTCTACGCGGTGGTCCTGACCCGGCACAAGCTCCGGCACTACTTCGACGCCCACCCCGTGACGGTGGTCTCCTCCCCTTCCGTTTGGGGAGATCCTCCAAAATCAGGAAGTCTCGGGCGGGTCGCCAAAGTGGTCCGTTGAGCTCATGGGAGAAACCCTCTCCCTGGCGCGCCAAGGAAGGCCATCAAATCTCAAGTCTTGGCTGACTTCCTGCTTGGCGTGGACGATACTGTTTTACGCCGCCCGGCAGGTGCTGGACGTGTACTTCAGCGGGTCCCTGATGAAGACTAGAGCCGGCAGCGGCCTCCTCTTCGTCTCCCCCCTCGGGTGCACACATACGACCGTAATCCGCCTCCACTTCCAGCGTCAAACAACATGGCGGGTATGAGGGCCTACTCAGCGGGTTGAAGATCGCCATCGAACTCGGCATCAAGCGGACTCGATGACTCGCGACTCGTCATCGACCAGGTCATGAAGGACTCAAGCTGCCACGACCAAGATGGGCGGCGTAAGGCAAAGTGCGCGCCCTGGAAGACAAGTTTGAGGGCCTCGAGAGCTCAAAGCCACATCGTCCGCGGGTACAACGAGGCTGCAAGGCGAACTTCCGCCAAGATCGCCGTGGAAGAGCGGTTCCCCGGCGTCTTCACCAAAGACCTCCACGGCTCCCTACATAACCCAACCGACCAAATTATAGGAGCACAAGTATAAAACTCTCACCGACGTGATTAATTTCACTTGGCGAGCCCATATAATCCCGGTAGTCGGAAATCTCGAAGGATTTCAAACCAACAAAACATACAAGCCAAGATCGAGCGCAACAACATAATTCACCATCCGTTACGCCAGAGTTCTGAAAATAGTTCCACAAGTGACATAGCATAGACATACACTTAGTTATTACAACACCAGTTTTGCAGTCGTAAAAAAACAACATAGTTTTGAAAACATTCAAGAACACACACTTAGTTCAGATACATGCGGATCCATAGTCATCCCCCAAAAGCATATGGGAAGATAAAGGGAAGCGATCTTTGCCGAGATCTAGATCCTCATCCCCAGCAGGGTGAACATACCAAGCAATAGCCTGTATAAAGGATATCATCTGCAACAAGAGGAATAAACCACGAGTTACAAAAGGATGTACTCAGCTAGACTCTACCGTCATAAACAAATAAATGACACCAAAAGGGTTACAGCAGGCTGAAATATAAGTGGAGCTAGCTTGACAATATTTTGCATAAAAAAGTACCAGCGATAATTGATGAATAATTAATTATACTAGCGGCGGCTTAAATTATTTTACCTTCCATCTAAATGTGTCCTGTACTAAGCAAACACTTATTTATAACAAGCATTAATAACCATATCAATTTAGTACAGCTTTCAACCATAACAACATCATACTTGAACGCCATAATTATTTTAGTAGAGATCTCACGATTGCGAGGCAAGGTCAAGTTCTCACTATCCGGGAAAACGGCGATTAGTCGATTTCAAGCGAGCTCGGGGGTATTCCCAGCACACCAGGCGAGGCTGGATCGGATGTCGCCTTAGGTTACTCTTCATTTCTTCAGGTCCGGGCCCGATTTATCGTCGGCAAGATCGGAAAATCGGTTTCGGATAGCGAGGATGTTCAAGTCATGCAAACCCAAGGGCGGCGCCCGGGACAGTTAGACATGCTTTGCCCTTGGTCTAGTATGCCCGCTATCCCAGGTTGCCCAACCGTCTCGGGTTATCCGTCTTGAGTTGAGCTACCCGAGCCCAGCGGCCACTTGGCACCTGGGCCGGGCCAGCTATGTGTTGGTTGCGTTCAACATGACCAGGGTGGCAACGACTCTAAGATTATGTCGACTTCGGGCGGGGTCCCTTTGCCTGCGGTCTTCTTTGATTAGCACCGGTTCAATTCCATGATAACACATAAAGCCGACGGTAACCAAGAGTAACCACCTATAACTTCGCGGATGGCAGAATATCACCCACTTCTACCGGTCTAAGCAAGACTAAGCATTTTCATCGCTCTAACCTAAGACATGGGATTCAGGATATAACATATATCTTGGACAAGGATAGGATAAATGCGGCAACATTTTCAACCAACTCTAAACTTAATGCAATAAACAGCATAAAGTACTCAAGTGCATTTTATAAAAGTGGGAGGCTTAATATGCTCCGGGGCTTGCCTTTCACAAGGTTGCAGGCTCATGATTGGGGCACTCAGTTAGTTCTTCTTCTCAAACGCGGAATTTGCTTTACTTATTTGTTCCCCCTTGCTCCTCCTCCTGTAGTTGCTCCTGTTTGCAGGTCCCGAACTCAAAGACCGTTACCTTACGGCCGAACCTATTGAATGCAATGCATAAATGAGAACAATGAATGCACAAGATGATTATGTAAAGAGTGAATAACAGCAACAACACTAAACCCTCCAGTTGAGGTGATGACTCTATTCAAATCGCACTTTAAGTTCAGGTAGGTGCATATCTCCTCTCTAAACAAGATTGAACACTCACCAAGCAAGTCAAAGGTATAACTTTTTTCATCATCAGTTAAAAAGCGCATACAACCTGCACCTAATGCGTGTATAAATTAGTAAAAGCATCTACAAGATATAAGTCACACACACACAGGGGCAAGTATTCAAAGCAAAGCACATCTCAGGTTTCTGTCCTACACAGAGCAGCTGAAAGAAGCAACTGTAACTGGAGTTCTAGAAATCCAAAATAACATGTATGAGGACATTTGGAAAGCTCATGAAATTGTCTACAACTCTTATTTGGACATTACAGATAGATTCACAATCCAAAATTCCAAACAATCAGCTTTCCCAGATCCGTCCAGAAATTCCAGAGAGGAACCCTTTTTTCTGAACCTCACAAGATAATACCATAACTCTTAAACTACTCCACCAAATGCTTTCAAATTTTAACAGCAACTAGATAATGAAATTATCTACCACTTTTCTATTGACCACAAAAGTCAGAAAAACACCATCTAAGCTATGCAACACCAAAAGTATCACCAGCTGTCCAGAAAAGCTTAAATTGGAGAATTAATTATTTACTCATGTTCAAACTTATAATTCAAGCTCATCCAACCTGACCAAAAGTTAAAAGTATGATTAATGATTAACAGAAAACCTAACAAGCCATTCTAAAACATTAATTTAAAGTACCCTTTTCAATTTATTTCATTATTTAAAAGGGCACAAATGAGCACATAGTAAAACTACCCAGAAAATTCATTAAAAATTACAGTAGACTACTTATAGCTCACATGGACCCCAGCTTAAATTTCACCTTAAAATTCTAAGTACAACTACCTGTAAACAAAAAGAACAAGCCACACAAGCTTAAAGATGGATAATTCACAAATCCATTTGAAAAGTATCAAAACAACAGATTTACAAATTTTACTAACATCATCATAGCACCAAGATACAATGTTCCAAATTTCACCTCATGAACGTGCAAAAGAAAACATGGTAAATATATTGCCAAACAAGGCATAAAAATTAACTTATTCAGCAACTGCCATGTAAAACAACATGCCAATAATTTTTTTTCATAGATAGAGCAGGTCAAAATAAAGCCAACCCAACTGGATTCATATTTTTAGCACTAACCAATAATTAGTTATGCATTAAACTATTTACCAAGGCCTAGAACAAATAAATATACCAAACAGTTTTACTGCAGAACATGCCATATTTTATATTTTTAATAAAAACTAGATCTACAGGGATCAACAAAAAACAAACCACCTCATTTTTAGGACTGTTCTAGCTCGGATATGATTTATTGAAGATATAAGCATTTTTCTGGAAAAACATAAAACGAAAACCTAACTTCATCAGATGACCGCGCGGGACCCACGGGGTCAACGGGCCTGTCGGCCGACAGAACAGGGGACGACGGCGGCGCGATTTGACCGGAGAAACCCGCGCCGGCGGTGAGGTCACCGGCCGACCCATCACCCCGTTGTGCTCCCAGCGACCCTGGCGGCGTCGATTAAAGGTAGGTTAGAGTAGCCCGCGCATCGGCCGAGGCGAGCTTCGGCGGCGGCGATGGCGGCCGGCGGCGCTACGAGCGGTGCCCCTGCGTTCCCGGCAGCGGCGAGGCTCAATTGAGCAGCAGCGCACTATCTCTGCACCTGGCGAAGCAAGCGAGGGCGTGTTGGAGGCTGAGTGTTGCTACTGGCCGGAGAGCTTGAGTTCACGTCTTGCGGTGGCGTTCGGCGAGGCGCGGCGGCGCTTCGTTCGGCTAGCCGGGAACCTAATTAGCCTAACGGCTGGAGCTTCGCCAGCTACGACTCACGGCAACCTCGAGGCGGTCGCGCGAGATAGAGAAAGCGGCGAACATCGCCCGGCGGCGAGCTTGAAGCTTCGGCGCTCGGCCATGGCGATGAGTGGCGGAGGCGAGCAATGTGAGCTCACCAATGGATGGATGAAGGCGCTAGCGGTCAGGTGGAAGAAGGGCGACAAAGGCGGGCCTTGGCGGTGGCGATTTGGAGGTGGTCTTTGTGGTTGGCCCGAGCTGCAGCGCCGTAGCGGCGTCGGCGTTGCCTTCTCCCCTTTCTCTCCTTTACAATCCGCGCGAGAGGAGGAATGAGGGCAAGGGAGAAGCGGAACCCGAGGGGGGTGGTGGTGTGGTGGCGTCGTCGACTTGGCCCGGCCCCCCTGCCCTTGGCGTCACGGCCGCCAAGTGGCGACCAGTCTTTGGCTTTAGACCCCTCCGGCCGATTCAAATCGGCGGATGCCCATTCGGTCGAACTTTCCGACCCGGTGAAACCACCCCTTCACCGGTCCTTATTTCCTAATTGACAGTATTAGCCAAGGTGTATTACTAAAAGTTCTAGCCCTAATGATGCTCTACAACTTTGGTTATAATACTTTACTACAGTTTGGCTTAGTTTAGAAACTACAAGCTGTTAAAAGTAAAAAACTACTTGCAAGCAATCCGACTTAGCCATTTTCGGAGGCTCAATTCAGCACTGGTTTCGGCAGAATGTGCATTTTTGAGCATATTGCACACATTTCATGACATGAGCCTTAAACAAAGTTTGTTCTACATAAAATTATCTACAACTTTAGGACTCACAGCCATCTACAAAACCTCTAGCTTGCAGATTTAGAAACAGTCAAAAAGAAGAGGTCTAGGAGGAAATTTGGTCAACTATCATTTAGGGGCATCATTTAGCAAAATGATCTACATGAACGTGTTCCAACTTTGTCCCTAGCATAGCTAGACTACCTTAGAGCACATTTGACAACATTACACGACATGATATTGAATCAAAACAAGCAAAGTAAGCATCAAATGAACTTTTTCAAAACATAAACATAGAAGTTGCATAAAAGACTTGTCATACACATGCATATATGAAATGATGATGATGCTTATGACCAGTTTATCACAGGTGATTTAGTGAGCCAACACCGAGGTGTTACA
>JADLZL010000151.1:0-50478 GCA_015844335.1 Chrysopogon serrulatus | reverse complement strand
GGTTGAACCATGTTTTTATGTGTTTTGATTTTATGTATGCACATTTTCTCTCTTGGTCCTGGCATCTCTCGTAATGTCTATCTAATGATTTATTGATTTAAATGTATTACTCTCTATTTACATTTATCTGTTGATACTGCAGTTCAATACAAAAACTGTTAGAATATATGACCCTGCTGTTCATAGCAAGCACCGCTGTGGCTGTACCTGCATGACGGCTGCTAGCTGCTTCAGTTCGTCAGCCGTTTTGATGGTTCCTGATGGTGGCGTTGGTTAAGCTCTTCAGCGTCCCCTCTCTGTCTCTGATACAGCATTTTATTAGGCCCCTTTGCCTATAAAGAACCTGGGTTCGTCAGGCAAAGATGAGATGACCACAATTTTGTTGGTCGTTGACAAGTTTTATAATGTGGTCGATCTCTATTTTTCCTGCTGTCATTTTTCCCGCCAGCGATGCCGCGGTCCTTTTTTGCGACCACGATGTTATATTTCCCGCAAATTTTCACGGATTCAGATCTGATGTTGGTTTGTCATCTAGCAAGTTGTGATTGCATTCATGTGATCTGTAGCATCATCGTCCCTCATCTCTTAATCCCAATAAAGTGTTATGTTGAATAATATAATTCATTGTAGACATCCAACAGAAGCTGGTCCAAGGAGCCATGGACGATGTCAGGCAGAAGTTATAAGCCGACTGATAAGCGCAAACACTGTTAAAACGGCTGTTTTTCTGTGAGAAGAAAAAACTGTTGGCTAATAAGCTGAAACGGCTTTTCAGTTGAAGCGAACAGGGTATGTGTGATTCTGTTAGACCAATTGCTATATATATACTATAATTTTCTTCTATTAATCAAGGCTCCATGTTTATATTAATTTTACATCAAAATTCGAGCTATATTTGAATTGTTCACGCTTCATCAAAACTTACATATGTTACATTGATGATTAGTTATAAACGGAATCTCAATGTTCCGGTTATTGTTTCTCACTTTCACTATAGTAATGTGGCAGTAGGTCACTATAGGAATTCTGGTAACCACGGACTCGTTGCTGAGCTGAGCTATATGGTACTGGGAACCGCGCAGGAAAGCATTCTCACAGAGGCATAGATCTGACTTTCAATTATGGATTTCATTCAATTGTCTGAAACTAAAACTGAGCTGAGCTATCAGATAAGGTGAGTGAAAAACTGCTACTCCCCCGTTCCAAATTATAAGATAGTCAAAACATATTTTTATAATTTGGAACGTAGAGAGTAGGTAAATAAGGAACGGAAGATCTCCAACAGAGGACAAGCATAGAAGCTTACTTTACTAACACACATGTGTAGACATAGCCGTGGCCGTTGCAAGAGTGCAAGTGCATTCTTGGCCTCGGCTCAGCTGTAGCAAGGTTGCCGCGTGGCCGGCCGATGAGATCAATGGCAGAGGAATGCCAGCGCGCGTGTCCGAAGCCCGAAGGCAACGACATGTGGCGGGCCAAACCGACCCTCGGCGAGAACATGCCGCCGGCGTACCACCACCATGGATTGGATTCTTGCACGACCGCACGGGCAAGGATTCCCAGAAATGGCAGTCTGGCTCTGGCTCTGGCACGGCCGGCAGGTAGGCGCAGCTGCGACTGATGGATGTGCATGTTGCATTGCATCGTTGGCTCTCAAGTCTCAACGGCCGCGCGTGCAAGCGCAACGCATGGCTGCTGCGTCTGCGTGCACGCAATGCATGGACGCTGGTCTAGGTGTCCGTCCGGCCGTTTCTACTCATTAATCACCGGCCAAAATTGGGGAGCGGCCTGCCGGTTTCGCCGCCGCTGACCCCGGCGAGCCCCCGCAGCAGCCCCATTGTTATAACTATAATTAAGCGGCCACGTCTCCTCCGCTCACGCCTTCCTTCCGCGGCCTCCCATCCATCTTGGGCGGGCGCCGCGCCGTCGAGGGCCAGCCAGAGCTCGCCATGGCGGCCGTCCAATCCCACAGGGCCCACCAGCACCGCCGCTGCGACGCGTCGTCGTGCCCGGCGACCTCCATGGCCGTGGCGGCGGCGAGGGCCGACGACGCCCCGCGCCAGCAGCAGCAGCGCCTGCGCGGGGCCGGTGCAGGTCCGGGAGCAGGGCCAGCTGCGGCGGTCAGCGGCGTTCCCGCCGCGCCGCCCGGGGCCGTGCCACTGCGCCGCGCCCCTAAGCGCTGCGACAGCGACCTCAACATCAGGGAGCACCGCACCTGCAGCGCGAGGTGGCCGGCGGCACCGCGGCCGGCTGCGCCGCCGTGTGCTGCTGCTTCCCCTGCGTCATGGTCGAGGTCGTGGTGCTCGCCACGGTGCGCGCGCCCGCCGCGCTGTGCCGCAAGGCCGCCCGCGTGCGCAAGGGCCGGCGGCGCTCCGCCTCCGCGGGGCAGGCCGCGGAGATCTACGAGCTCCTCGTGGACGACGAGCCCGTCGTCGAGGTGGACGCCAACACCGCCGAGGCGGTGGCGCTGCCCGTGAAGCCCGCCTTGGAGCTGGGGGAGACCGGGGAGCTGGAGAAGGAGGTGTGGGCGAGGTTCTACGGCGCCGGCTTCTGGAGGAGCCCGTCGCAGCTCGACGACGAGGACGACAGGTGATCGGATCGCAGCAGGCAGGCCCGCGAGCGAGCCATCGACCAGCTCCTCCGGCGATGCGTAGGCGTGCTTATTATTCTGCTTGCTGGCTGGGTTTCCTTCGTTTTCGGCGGGAAGAAGAGAAGATCGAGGAAAAGGAAACGTGATTGTCTGTTCGATACTACGATTACGAACTTCCTTTTCCTTCTTTTTCTCGTTTTGGTTTTTTCGGAGGGGAAAATAATTCTCTTCTACGATGCCACTGTATACGTGCAATATATAGTATTGTGTTGTATTTCACAATGTGATTGATGGTTTGAAAAAGGAAATGGGAAATGTTTGAGGAAGTGTAGTTGAAAAAGGTAGCAGGAAAAACTGGAGCCTTGTCGATGGGAAATTTGTTTTTGAAAAAAAAAAAGTTTTGGTTCCATCTTGTTCAGCCTCTTGGGCCTGGATGTCCGGTTCAGCTGTCAGCAGCCTTGTTACAGGTTTTCCTAGTTGGGCCCTATGGCCTCATGTTCCCACAACAAAGAAATGGGCCTATTTTTTATAGTACTTGTGCTTCCATTTCTCCGTATATATATTTTAATTAATTCCTCTCGACATCGTCCTAATGAGTGTGGGTGTCTGACCGCTACCAGTAGTGTTGTTGACAAAATTCTGATCCCGTAATCGAAGGGGCAAAGTACTTCCAGATCGTATGAGGATCTGCTTAGCTAGTTTCTGAAACTAGCTAGCTTATAGCCGATCTCGGCAGATCAGAAATCAGCCAAGACGATTTTGGCTGGCCAGCCGTGGTGAAAATCTAGAAACGTGTCCTTGGGGAGATGCCTCTCTAGGGTTGTTGTTCTAGACTTGGCAAGGCGATCTAGAAAGCTCATAAACAACGTCAAGATGCTTGTAAAAGAACATACGAAGGTCTGGAAGAGATTAGAGCAAAGGGGAAAATGTAAAGGCATAAGTAGAAGGCAAAGAAATTGATTGTTGATCGGATGGTGGTCTTATGCCATGGAGGGCTCGAGAATCCTTACGAATCGTACCAAAATACAACTCCAATGGATATTGACTGTCAAAATTGGTTTTAGCCGAGATTTTCTGGCTCAGTTTGCACAACCTAGGATCTTTTGTAGGGCATAATTTCATCACCCAAACTCTAAATTTGGTGTCCAATACTCCCTCCGTCCCAAAATATCTATCACTTTTGCTTCTCAAAAACAACCGCCGAAATTTTTATAAATAATAAGTATCATCGATTAGCATCATCAAAAGATTTTTGAATCTATTCTTTTATCATATTTGTTTGAAGATATAAATATTGCATATATTTTCTACAAATCGAATCAAACTTGTGACACGGAAACTAAAAACGACAAATAATTTAGGCCGGAGGGAGTATATGCATATCGACAAAAGAAACACAAAGGGAAAAGTCCATTCTACAATTTGAGGAAATTTAAAAAACAGATTAGCAGGTTTGGAAAATTGGCTAAGTCGATTTTTGTGTCAAGTGTGGCCTTTCTAGAAGTCACATTTTCTTCACCTGGACTCCAAATTAGACATTCTATGCTTGCTTGTCGATCATCCAGATGAGAGAAACACAAGTGTGGAGTTCATTATGGTATTATGACAAAACTACTAAAACCAACTTAGCCAGTTTTACCAGGATTAGACCAGGTCTGCTTGTTTAGGGATATTTTTGAGTGTCAACAAGTCATATAGACTTTTAAAGTCTACAAGTCTTGTTTTCTTTACCAAATGGTTCCCAAACAATTTTAGCCTTTTTATATACTCCCTCCATCCCAAACTTTTTTAAGTTTGACCAAAATTATAGGAAAAACCTCATAGATTTAGGGCATCAAATAGGTATATGATAAAAAATCTAACTAATTAATAAAGAATCTGATGATACTTAATTGGTGTTATAAATGTTATTATTTTATTATATAAATTTGTTTAAACTTGAAAAACTTTGACTCTCTAAGATTCTTAGAATGCCTTATAATTTGGAACGGGGAAGTAAAAATATGAAAAAGAGGTTCTACTTCTGCGCTTGTACAAGAGAAATTTACGTGCAAAGGTTGTCATGGCTCGTATTGCCACCCAAAGACACTTTTTATGTAATTTCTCCATTCAAATTGTAAGATGATTCTAGCCCCCTTTTTATAAGAAATATCTTTTTTTAAAGAACATTGTATCTTAAAATATGCTAAAATGTCTTGAAAATTTGGAAGGGATGAAGTACCTATAAACAATCGTGGCAAACGACAAGCAGCGGACACAACCAAAGTAAAAGCCGCATAGGGCCGGGCAGGAATGAAGCCTGGGACCGGCTGGGGCAGCAGGGCTACATCTGCATAGCCTGATGAGCTGAGCAAAGCAAGAGATCCGTGCATGCCATGCCAATGCAAGCATGTAGGAGTGGTTCAATCTCACAATGGTTTGAGTTAAAGGCTCGTTTTTTTGTTTGATTTTACTTTTGAGGCTGTATTGGTTTGGGATGAAACGGACTGAAAAGGCTATTGGATTAGTTTGGTTTGGACCCTGTTAAAGTGGACTGATCTGGTTTGGCTGTGATAATAGAGTTTATAATGAGTTTTTATTCTATCTATTTATTTTTTACTTTTGCTTATGGCTAATAAATAAAAACAATAGCATGAGATATCGGTGAATTGATGGGTTGAAAATATATTTTAATGGGTTGAACGTATAAATAGTTTGGTTTAGTATAGTTGATTGAAATCATGGTCCAATTTAATTTAGATTTAACTTCCATATATACATGCTTTGAATTGATACACGAGTTTAGTTTGTATCTCAGCCCACACCGTCAGCTTGAGGAGTGGTACGCGTACTGATCCATTAGCACGGTACGCATTGCATGCATGCATGCATGCATGCGCCGATTGAGATTAATGGACGTACGTACTGTAGGCCCGGCCATCATGCCCATGCATCAATGCATGCATGCGATCATGTACGGTACGTGTAGTACGCGTACGCGCTTGACCGGTGATGGATCGGTGCCAGCAGGAGGCGTGCTCTACAGCTACCTGGTGACGTAGTAGGTGCTATAGTAGCGTACGTAGGCCCCACCCACCCGGCCTCCTCCATCAGATCCGACTAGAGGTGGAATTGATGGACATCAAACAAATCAGATCAGCGCGTCCGGCCCGCTCCAGCACTGCGACATGCAGACTGCAAATAAAGCATCGGAAATGGCACGGCAGTGGGCAGGTCGGCGCGGAGGTCGAGGGAATTACCAGCACCAGTGCCGTGGCGTGGCGTGGTGTGGTAGTTACTAATAGTAGCGTTCGGTTCGGCAGCTTGCAAACCGAGTTCAATGCACACCCACGTACGCGTCTGACCTAGTATGACAAACACTGGCTGGGCTCGAAACGTACGTAACTTTCGTGTTCGGGCAGCTTGCATTGTGCTAGTTCAATGCACACCCACGTACTTCCTCCATCCTATGAAGTTTGTCACTTAAAATGCGTATTTATAAAAGGGGCATAGTTTTTTAACGACAAAGTCGTTGGGACGGAGAGAGTACGCGTCTGACCCATGGCAAACACTGGCGGGCTCGAAACATAGTACTACTAGTACGTAGAAATATAATATATATATATATATATATATACTTTGCTGTGTGTACCCTAACATATATGCACCGCTGCTGCTTGTCCACTACCTCCTCCAAATTACGGCAATTTTGTAAATAATTTAAAAACATAACAGTATTAAAGCTTTAAATATTTTTTTAACAAATTTATTTAGAGATATAAATATTATCTCTAATTACAAACTTGTAGTACAACCCACAACATATATGCTAGCTAGTATTTAGTGTTCTCCTACACACAAAAAATGTATTTTACAATCCTGGCTCGCACAGAGGATTTTTTAGGAGCCTTTGTTCAAACCAACTTGGATGGATCGGAGCTGCCCCAAGCTTGTTATAATTTTCATCTGACCCACATCGATTTAGACACCCCTAGGTTTTAGAACTACCCGATATGAGGAACTATAATACTTTTGCATTAGCATGACTGAACCCTCGCTCGATCGAATGGTGGACACAATAGAAGACCAAAAACGGTGGACATAATTGAAGACCAAAAACGGTGGACACAATAGAAGACCAAAAATTGCACAAAGGATAATCAATAGTTACATAATAACATGGTGACAAGATGCTTATTTAGTCTTTCATGATACTAGGAGCATGTTCTTCTCGTACATATATATACGCCTTAATTTCTTACCACATGATCATACCACTATATAAATGCACGCCACTCACAAACTAGTTTAGAATTAAGGTAGTTTTTCTCAAATTACTTACAATAGGAAAATCAAGGATGATGTGGATTGATATAGGTCTAGAAAATCAAGGATGATGTGGATTGATATAGGTCTTAGTAGAGACCTTGGCCTTTCTGGGGATGACCTGTTGCACCAATGGACTCAACGAGCTTGCTATTGATACTTTCATGGGGCCCCCTAGCCCAAAATGAATGTTCGGAAAATGTGCCCACTGAAATGGAAACAAAATCAATATCATAATATGGATTAAGTTGCATCGGGGACAGTCCATACACATTATTTATAAGGCATTCATATACGCTCTTGCTTACCTTAACTAATTCTTTGAACAAAGAAAAGGAATACAAAATGATGATTTTGAATAAATTTTTTTGTGTGACTAAATGTATTCTTATTAATAAAATGATGGTATCCATGTACAATATGTTTATGATATAGGGTTAATATAATTCATGAAAGCGTGATATATGGGAGTATCAACGAGTTATAGTAGAACAATAATCACTAACCAATATTTGAGATACTTTAGGAGGATAAACAAAAATTCATTGTTCATCATTTCTTTTTTTAAAAAAATCTTGATATAAATGAGGTTGAATTTTTTTAGATAACTTTATTAATAATGTCCAATGATGATTTTTTGTGCAGCTTCTCCCATCTAATTCATTTTCAAGGGATAATTATCCTTACATACATATCATAAATATGTTGAAATACATGAAACTTGTGCTATGCAAACCATGTACTTACATTCTTTGCTGCGGTGCTGAAGGCTTCCCTATGGCTTATGTCTGGGTTGCTTGATTTAATCCTTCGTATCTCTTCCCTAAGACAATTAATGCATCATTTGAATACTAGTGTATAAAACTTCATTGTTTGTACCCAAAAATAAACCATACAACAACATGCACCCTCCATTCCAAACTATAAGTCATTTTAATTTTGTCCTAACTCAAAATTCTCTAGCTTTAACCAAGTTTATAGAAAACCACATCACTATCTACAACACCAAACAAAATCCATTATACACCATGTAATATGTTTTGTTAATGTCCTTATTTGAAATTGTAGATGCTAACATACTTTTCTATAAAATTGGTCAAAGTTAGATAAGTTTGACTTAGGATAAACTAAAATGACTTAAAATTTAAAATGGATAATATAATAGAAATGAAAATAGATCAGTCCAACTCACTTAATAAATCTGTTATATGCTGATGGAACACGTTGCCTCTTCTCTGGAGCTGTTGTTTATTACAAAGATTAGGCACATGTATTATTAGGACATACACACCATAAATATACATATTTTACAAAATAAAACATATGTGCTAGCGCATCAGAATATGTGAGGTGCAAATGGCAATAATCTTAGGTCATTGAAATATGGGAAACTTATATACACAATGTGGGACACATGTATTTTGAGTGTCTTGGTGATTGACAATGGGTAGTAATTAATTTGACATTATTTGCACAAACTCTCTTTGTTAAAAACACTCTAATATAGTTAACTAATAGTTAATACAATTGTGAAGTGTACTAGGCAAACCAAATATAACCCTTTCATGAACACTTGACACCAACCAAGGGAAAACACCTAAACATTAGGGAAAACCGACGATTCCATGAATAGAAGAGCTAGCATGAGGAATCTATCTCTCAGTTAATCTTCTGCGATGCCGTGTCAGTAAGATACAAATTTTCCATATAGTGACTGCAATTTTTTATTGGTTGTACATATAATTAGTACTCATCAACTAGAACCTTTTCCCCATTTAATCATCGTTTGAAACTTGATGTCTAGATATAATTTGTTTTGGGATAATTGTAAGGGGTGATTTGAAAGAAATACTCTAAACTAAAACCTAAAACTAAAAATAGAAATTCTTAATTGTTTAGCCACACTATTATTTCTCTTGAAAAATCATACCGTACTTTAGCTTGAAATTTTAATTTATAAGTAGCTAGTAACGTTTAGTACTGAATACACACAGCATGCTCTCAATTCATTTTGGATTTTTCATGCACATGTGTTTATAGTAAAAAAAAAAAAAGTTTCCCAAAAAACTTGCATCTCCAATCATCGCATGTGTATATAATTTATGCACCCATTAAAAACATCTTATGGTTCCATCCACTTTGGCTTCAGCTTTCAATGTTTTCTCTTAAAAAAATCATTTTAGGTTATCAGCCGGCTTATATAGAGAAAACCAATGCTCAAAACTGTTTATTTAGATAGCAATAAAATAATCTGTTCTACATGCAAAAAGAGAGCAGTAGCATAATCAAAATAATCTTACCACGCACATGCAGCATATGATCCAGATCACCTTTCGCTGACAACATCGTTGGCATGCGGTATTTCGAAGAAGAAGGTGCATACTCAGGGTAGTTTTCAGTAAAGCTGATATTTTGGACCATGAAATTCTCCTGCCGCCAGTTGAAACAAACATATCATGTTATCAATGTGAAACACCTTATTCATTATTAAGCGAGCGAATTAAGACTGTTCATAGTGTACTTCCATTTCCAGCATGGTATACCTATCATCATACAAATTAAATTAACAACACACACACACACACACACACACACACACACACACAGAGAGAGAGAGAGAGAGAGAGAGAGAGAGAGAGAGAGAGAGAGTTATTGATATGTTGTATGCACACTTTGATAATCGGCCCAATGCAAGTAGTTCATGGTCAGGGGACTGATGTATCAGCTAGCATGTGCAAGCTTTAAACTCTTTCATTAGAGAAAGCTAGCAGTACTGCTCCAACGCTTTAGTTTGTCTCTACTGTATGAAGTATTGAAACATGACATGACCCATGCATGCACATTGATATTTTTTTTTTGTGCCTTTTATCTGCTACCAACTACTATATATGTAGGCAGCTAGATGTTCGGCATCTCTGCGTACATGCTGTCCTTAAGAAATGTCTATGTATCTGGCCTGTCTAGCGGTTGACCCCTCCTGCTGTTGGTTAAAAAAAACAGTAAATAATGCAGAACAACCTAGCACAGTGCTCACACAGGTAAGGAGTACCGTCGTTTCTTGTTTGAACTTTGCAGACATATACTGACATGAATGAATGCAATTTTGATGCAATGCAATGGCAAAATGGTTTATTTAGCTGCTTTAGAAGAAGTTTATATATTAGCTATAGGGTTCTTTCATATTTCATGCGTGCACAGATCATGCATTGAACGATAATTAATATGGATGTTGCTATTCATTGTTACAACCTGTGAGTAGTACTGATTCTGGACAGGAATTGATTGGTGGATGAGTCCTCTCAAGTTCACCGACAGCAAGCTAGTGCAATGCCCACAACGGACTGTCACGATGTTCAGCATGCTGTGACTCGGGACACTGACCTGCAGATTGAAGATGCAGGAGAAAGCAACCGGTAAGATGGGCGAAGGATAGCAACAGTGGCTTTCCAAGAAAGAAAAACATCATTGTACATACAAAACTAAAAAAACTGCCACTTATTATATTAGGAGTAAATTTGAATGGAGAAATTTCTAGATATACTTTCAGAAGAACGAGGACTGAAACCAAGGCATGCTCGAACGCCTTCTGCAGATGCATATATGATGCACAAATAAAGTTAGGTGTAACTATGCTTTTCCTTTTTCAGAAGATGCATATATATAAAGCATGCTGGAACGCCTTCTCTCTTTTCCTTTTTCTGTTACCGCTGCCTGGCTGCGGGCCTGACAAACTGTTGCTCCATGACTTTTATCAGGGCTCTGCTGCCTGATGAGTGCCTGAGCCTGAAGAGGCCACAACTGCGGCACTCTTTTCCAACGTACAACAGTACTGGTTCATTCTTTTTCCCTTTCACTTTACATTTTATTTTCATTTTCACACAAACTGCTGCTGCACACTAGTACTCTACTGCTACCCAAACTGAAGAAACAATAATGCAAGGGCCTAGTACTCTTTGTTTGATTCCTCACGCACGCTGACCTTTTTTTTTTTTTTTTGCGCACAAATTCCCATAAGGTCTTAAGCTAGAATAAACAAGTGACGTACGAGTACTATATGGTAGTATGCCCTACAAATGATTGTGTGTACGTGCTCCATGAGGGGATGAGTTAAATCTGTCACATTTCATATCTTGCACACACACACACATGGGGGAAGTTGTGATGCCTATATATATACAGTATGATGTGATGTGTGATTTGATTTATAGAGAACTCATCATCCATTAGCGTGCAGCCTAAGGCCTTGTTTAGTTCCACGTGAGTTTTTTAGGAGAGAGATTGTAAAGTCCTGTAGCACTTCATTTTTTTTTGGTAAATATTGTCCAATTGTGGCCCAACTAGGCTCAAAAGATTCGTCAAACTGATTTACAACAAAACTATGTAATTAGTTATTTTTTTTTTATATTTAATACTCTTTACATTTTTTATGAGAGGAGAGAGATTGTAAAGTCATATTTGTGGTAAATATTGTCCAATCGTGGCCCAACTAGGCTCAAAAAGATTCGTCTCGTGATTTACAACCAAACTGTGCAATTAGTTATTTTTTTTATTTATATTTAATACTATTTACATGGGGGAAATAATTGATGTGATGGAGATAGAGTGGAAAAACTTGGAAGTTGGAGGGAAAGTTGGGTGGAACTAAACAAGGCCTAAATATATATTTTCTGTTCCATATGCAGGCTCGATCGTCTCTGACACATACACACAAAACACTGAAAGAACATATTTGGACAGAGTTTATTTGGAGATCAGAAAGATGCAAGAGATAGTGACAATTCATGCAGAAGCCACTTTGGCATGTGCATGCAATATATGCATATATTATTGGGGTCATGCAGGGGATGCCAACAAGATCGATTCGCCTCCTTTTTATCGTTGTCTAGGAGAGAGGGAGAAGGCCGGCATTGGAGTTGCAGAAAAGTACTGCCACTTCTTCAGACTTCAGTGAAGGCAAGATCTCTTGCCAAAGATCTGATGTCGCTCTTAGTTATAGGATCTGATTTATAGTAGATCTTGTAACTAGGCTTGTGCATTTTAGTTTGATTATGTTTGGTTGGTTGTGTAGGCTCATAGAATTTTACAGTGCTAAAAAAGCAGAGCAAATGCTACATTAACTAGTACGCCATATTAAACAATGCAAGTTTACACAAGCTGACATGCACACAAAAACAAAATATTCTTATCCCACCTATCTATACTAGAAATATGATACCTTAGTTAGAACATGGAGGTGCATAAATGTAAAAAATGCAAACAACCAAACAATTTATTTATTAAAAGCGACTTTTCTGTACAGACAAACCAAACACCAAGATATTGCGTACGTTACGCGGTCTTGGGTTATGCTGCACCGTCAATTATTCTAGTGCAGCCTAATTAATAAGGCTCATGTAAGTAACCATTCAGACCCATATAGTACATATTGACACTACTAGCATTACACATTGTGATTCATTGAGTGGTCATGTCGGATCTCTACCATTATTACTTTGGTATTTATGTTGGAGAAAGCAAAACGGCATTCAAGTTACGTTGAAGTGCAGAGAACGGAACATAACGATAAGCCATTTCATGCAAAAAGAGCTCAGCATTCATGCTCAATTAGTATATCCTACATGACTAAGCACTTCATATGCTAGAGACAAACATTAAAAATAGTACAGCAAGAAATTTGTACTCGTCGATGTATGGATTTCCTGTAGCTACAGCAAGAAATTTGAATGAATAAGTTATTAGAAAGAAGAACTTGGTGCCAATGAATAAGCTAGATGGAATCTGACGAACTTTTAACAGTAGTACGTAAACTTTTTATAGGCAATGTTTACACTAAAATGGTGATTATGGCTATCGATCTTACCGTCCATCCATGATTATATTCCATGAAAAAGGCTGACTATAGAAACAAAACTGTGTACACTACTAGTTTACAAGAGGACAAAAGTTTTTTAACAAAGGGAAACTGGAGCTAAACTCTTGCTACAACACCTCCTTATTAGTTCTTTTTGAAAAAAAACACGTGAATGTTTCAGGATAGAGTTTCTTTTTCTTGTAATCAGTGTCAATAAGGTTTGCGGAATATGATATATATCATAAGCAGGAAATAATAAACCAACTAGAAAATCCAGGAAAAATAGTAAAAAAAAGGACAAGAAAACAAGTAAAATTAAAATAGGAAGTAATGATTTCGATTTTACATTGTATCGGGGTGAAGTCATCTGCAGTGCACTATATATGCTGCTTCAGTATCATTCTATTGTTCCAGTAGATAGTTTTGATCTTTGGAGCAGAACAAATGATGTTCAAACTTCCCTAATCGAAAAAAACTGTCCCCATGAATAAAAAGTAGCAACGCTACAGCAGATATTGGCCAATATATGTTATTAGTATATTATACACGCCTCCGCTTTATGTGAGGAGGAAGCGTGTGGAGGAGGGATGAAACCCATATAAATATATAGTTACATATCTGTTGCACACCAAAATTTTTATTGACTTAATGGTTATTATTGCATGCTCTATTTGTTGCAGTTCAAGTAGGAAATGCGTAAATCTAACGCTCTCTATATATTTTGGTTTAATTAATAGCTGAAACTAAACCACTGGACTATATGCAAGAAGCGGTGCTCGAGAAGCTACATGTATATGTACACATACACCAGGCAAAAAATCTATCATTTGCTATAATTAAGATCTAAATAGACCACCACCCAGCAAGATGATAATTTCTCATAAAAAGTACAGAAGAAGAGAATGCTTGAAAACTTGCGTGTGTATATGGAGTTACCTAACCATACTAAAGGAAGCACGTAGATGTGCATGTATATATATAGTGGAGCTAGCACCCTGTTGCTCACTAGTTTCGTCTAAGACAGTTAATTAATCATGTTGTTCCCAAGATTGATCAGAAGAAAAAGGTGCAAGAAGCTAGCATCCCAATTTTCAATGTCTGCTGGCCTTGACCTTTTCCTCTCATGTCCATGGTGAAGAGAAGTAGCCAAATCGAAATGTAACAAGAGACCAGCTACCAGCTTCCAATCAAAAAACTGAAACCGAGCTTGAGATCGAGTTGAAAAGGAAAGGAGGAATTCAATGGACCCCGGCCAAAAATAAAGACTGAAGGACGACATGAAGCCAGGAGCGATTCAGAAATTTCGTTCAACCTTTACAAAACAATTTAGAGCAAAAATTGAAATCCAGCAGCAAGGGGAACAGCCAAATCCTACAAATTAACTAGCTATATGATGATGCATGCATGCGCGCAGCTAATCATTTCATGCATCTCCCCTTGTAGATCTGCACTTCAGAGCCAAGAGCTAGAAGAACTGGGAAATTGAAAGAGGGGAGAGAACGAGAGCTAGGAGGCAAACAGAGAGAGAGAGATGGGGGGGTGGGGGGGTAATTACCGCGAGAATTGTGTTGCAGAAGTTGCAGTGCACATAGCACACATGCTCCGGCACCGGCGCAATCTGCTGGGCCGACATTCCTGCTTCAGCTTGCCTTGGGTTACGCAAACAGCTAATCGAGAAGAACGAGAACTAGAGGAAGAAGCAAGCAGCCGGGGCGACGATATACACAGGCACCAAGCAAAGACGACTAATCAAGCTGGATCAGATCGAGAGGTCCAATAGGATTGGACGATATATAGGAGTAGCAAACCAGCAGGTACAGCCTATACAGCACCAACTGTGTAAATATAGAGATGTAAAGGTGAGAGGAGAGATTGAACTACTGATTCGTATGCGTGAAAGAGAGAGAGAGAGAGAGAGAGAGAGAGAGAGAGAGAGAGAGAGAGAGAGAAGTGGCTTTTCTGTTCTCTGGCTCTTGTGAAGGGGTTGATGTGGGTGCAAAATGCCACAATGAATTGTTGGGGCTCGCTGTGCCTAGAAGGATTCTCTATGTCTGACTACTCAGCAGCCAAATTCGAAACGGATTGTCTTCCTCGGGTCGTTGAAATAATTTGTGTCTTACTTTGTTACTCTACTACTAGTCCATTAACCAGTGCTCCACATGCAAGTGAATTTTAATTAATAATAAAAGACACATGTTCAAACAAATTCATGGATAAATATAGGACCATATATATATAGCTAATTATCTATATAATTTGTTCATATCTATCTATATCTATATCTATCTATATACTCTTAGAAAGATAAACTCCGCTAGATGACGATTTTTCTCTTCAAGCAAGGTGTTCACATCATTAATTCCCCATTAAGTGACCCCACTAAATATTCTCTTTACATGTAAGGTGTCCACATTATCCCCCACTGAATACATGTTATCCCTTATTAATTACAAAAAAGATATTCATGTCATCTCTATCATGTGAAATACTTTAAATCTTTAATTTAATTTATTAACATACAAGTTATCTACTTATCCTATTAATTTGTTTCATCACATATTCATTTATAACATAATCAAACATTCTATTGGGGTTTTCTTCTATTAGCTTACCGATTTTTTTACCAAATCTGATACAATTAAATATATATGTATACACATTATATAGAATACCAATATAGTAATGCTATTTATATAGCAAATTTATTTTAAAAAAATCCGTGGCAACGCGCGAGGTATAATTCTAGTTCTGATATAGTACATTAATTAGTACTAGCTCCCTCCAATTTCAAATTGTAAGTGGACTTGGCTTTTTTAAATTCATATTTTTTATTATATACATTGTGCTACTCATCACCGAAGCAACAATCACCACCTAGTGTCACCAAATACAACCTTAAAGGAACACACCAGGGTTTTCCCCCAATAACCTCTCATAGATGAGCACCAAGCTGGGAGGGAAGGGAGAGGGGAGGATATATATTCTCTTGAAGATCTTAAAATCAACACTTAGTGGCCTCAATCTCTCACTTAGTGTTAGCACAAAGCTTAGATAGAGAGAGGAGAGAAGGGAGAGCTTTCTTCTTTTATATTAAAAAACAGAGGAATGAGCAGGAGAAGGGTAGGAAGGGAGCATCTACAGCTCAAAAACGCACTACCGTCCGACTCCTGACCGTTGGAGCGGCTGAAGCCCACACTGGTATTAGGATGTAATAGGCAATTTAAATTATGTAACCTATGGACATGAGGTAAGGTGACTTGGCAACCATACCACCAATTGAAATTGAAATTGGGATGCCTAGGAGTAGGCATCGTCACCCATTGCTAGCAAGTTGTCTGGAAACACTAATTTTCATTCAACGAAGAGAGGTCATATACTTCAGATTTAATTTATTCCATTCGTCCTAAAAAGAAACTGTGACGTTCATGATTCTTAAGGAGTCAAGCATTTTTAACTTTGATCAAATACATAAAAATAAAATTAATATTTAAACAATTAGTATCATTTGATAGATCTTTAATCTATTTTTATAATAAACTTATTTAGAGATAAAAATTACTAATACTTTTTTACAAATCTAGTCAAATTTTAAAAACTTGACCAACACTAATAAGCGACATTTATTTTGAGGCAGTAGAAGTAGACGATTAGTCTCTTTCCTCTCGTTAAATCGTCCATTACACTGTTGATCCATGCCTATTGTCTGAAAAGTTTCTCTCTCGATCCGCCAGTCCTGTCGCATTGTTTTGTTACACACAAAAGTTCTCCGATGATCCAATAATGTGTGCGTGTCTGGCGCTTCTTCCAGATAGATCCTGACGTAGACAATCCAATCCGAGGCCGATTAATAATGGGCAACGATATTCGGACTTCACCATTGTTTTAGCAACACGGCAAATTAGCGACGATGACACAACATTCGCGTGCCTACAGCCTATTACGAAGAAATTAGTGAAGATGTCGTGTTCGCTCATGTCAGCCTCGCCTTTCCCGCTGCTGTTGCAGTCACTTGCATTGGGATCCAGCGATCGATCTCATTCTGATCAGCAGAGAGCAACAGTCCAACACGTACGGTATGTATGTTGCCGACAAGCAGCGTATTATATTGCACGTTTGCACAAATAAAAGCTAGTCCCAATCTCAGTAGCCAGTTTTATTTTTTAATTTTCAAGACTGTCACATCACCTTTACAAAATTGTCTTAAGAATTATCTTAAGAAATGCATAATTTCATTTCACATTTCATAGCACTGCATCATTTAATTTCTATATATGATATTGTGATCGAAAGTTTCACCAGCACGAATACTATAGCATCAGTTTTTTAGTAGAGAGAGTACTCCCTCCGTCCATAGAAAAACACGATTATAAGATTTTCAAAAATAGTGTTTGACCATTCATCTTATTTAAAAAATTTATATATACTATAAAATAAATAAATTATTATTAAAGTATTTTTAATAATAAAAATAAATCATAACAAGATATATAATATTTCTATAAAGATTTTAAATAAAAAAATAGTCAAACATTATTTTGAAAAGTCTGTTCTCATGTGGATGAAGGGAGTAGTAGTTATTTTTCATCCCTTCACATTATTAACTAAAAAAGCATGTTTGCTCAGGCCAGGGGCCTTTTCAAGACTGTCACATCACCTTTACAAAATTGTCTTAAGAATTATCTTAAGAAATGTTTCATTTCACATTTCATAGCACTGCATCATTTAATTTCTATACATGATATTGTGATCGAAAAGACTTTCACCAAAACGAATACTATAGCATCAGTTTTTAGTGGAGAGAGTACTCCCTCCGTCCATAGAAAAACACAATTATAAGATTTTCAAAAATTTTGTTTGAAATTCATCTTATTTAAAAATTTTGTATATACTATAAAATAAATAAATTTTATTAAAATATTTTTAATAATTTAAAATAAATCATAACAAGATATATAATATTTCTAATAAAGATTTTAAATAAAAAAAATAGTCAAACATTATTTTGAAAAGTCTGTTCTCATGTGGATGAAGGGACGGTAGTTATTTTTTCATCCCTTCACATTATTAACTAAAAGCATGTTTGCCGGGCTGGTAAAGAAAAATAAAAGATGCTGTGTTAGGCCGGTATGCTGGGGCCCTGGCCTGGCCGCCTGTGCTGTCGACAGCCCAAGCATTTGGAGCAGTGCAGAGATGCCAGAGTAGGGCAGGGCAGTGTCCGGCACACACGAGAGAAGACCCATGTTGTGTCATTTCGACAGGACACTTTTGATCCACCCGCTCGGCACGGACCCATGGTTTCTTTTTGATTGAAAAGAAAACACCATCATCACGTAAATCTTGTGGCAGCAGCAGCAGCAGCACCCACATTCATTAAAGGCATACTATTACTACTATATATATCAGATGTTAATTATTGCACGTATGTTTTATATCGATTGATGGCAGATTGGCATGCATGAATCGCTGCTCGCTGCATGCAATGCAATGCAATGCAATGCAAGTCGCCAAATTTGATGGATGCCGGGCGGGCCCCACCGCTCAGTACTCAGTGTGTCAGTCTCACTCTCTGTGTGACTGACCACGTACGGCAAGGCGCGCCCCATGTGCTGTGTCGTCGCCACCCTATCCGAGTCTAGTTATATGCATGCGGTCCAGCTTCCAGATACAACTATATACGAGCACATGCACAGAGCCACAGGGATACACTACGTCCCTTGCATTGCATGCATCATATTCGTTCCAGTTGTCATCCATCTCCACCGTTGATTGATTGTTTTGGACTGGTCTACTTCGTCTAATACAGTACTGTAAAACGAAATGCACTTTTCCAATTATTATATGGAGTTAAAAATGAAACCGTTCACTATACGGCTAATGCTTTCCTAAATTTAGCTATATGCATTCATCGATGTAGCACCCCAAAACAGGCCAAATACCCCCTCCCCCTCTCCCCCAGTCACTGTGTGTGTGTGTGTGTGTGTGTGAAGAAACCGACTCATAGTTGTGTGCACCAAGAACTGTAAATCAAATCACGATTTTTTTAATCATAGACTAGGCAAGGTTTTCTTTGTTTCAATACCATCATTAATTCCTATATTTTTTAGCTAATGTGGCCCCAATGTATACACACATTATTTTTCACTAAATAAAACTATTATTTTTTTAAAAAAATTTTGGCCCCTTGTATAATGCATTTTCTATTATTTGCCTCTAGAAGAACAAAATACAATTTATTATAAAAAGAAAGAGATATATTGGAAAGAAGATATGACTTTCAACGCGCACCTCTCATCAAAGATTTTTCCGGCTCTGCTCCTTGTCAAATATATATGTACCGTATATCATTCAAAGTGGTACTTTCAAGACCATATCAATGTCATTATGGACCATATTGTATGTATAAGCTGGTTACGTGGACCATTTAAGCATGATGCATGTAGTGGTGGGGATATGGGTGGGCTTGACCCCGTCCTATTTGCTTCAAGCCAAGTTGAAACCCCTCCTGGAGCCTCTGACCCGTAGTAGTACGTACTATATGAATGTTGAAACCACACATATTGTTATTATTGTCTTGTCGTCTTTCGGTTCTACTAGCAATAATTCTGCATGCTTCCTGTGACTTTATCCAACCATCGGACCATCACTGCAAGGATACATAGTAAAAATAAAAACTAGTACGACTGAAAGAGATGACGAGATGCATTATCAGTGAAGTCTAGCTAAATAAACGGTGGAAATTTGAACACCAATCATGCATGTTTTTGCTGCAGGCCGGCCAATGTTATTTGTAAAATGTTGCAATCAAAACGTGAATACACTTTTGTTGTTTTCAAATACGAGAATGGGTACAAATTGACAAGACACGCAGTAGAAGTATATATAACAGAGAATAAAAAGTTAAGGCACTTTCAACAGTTTGTCCTTACTCTTTTTTTTTTTTTTTTTTTTTTTTGAGGAATCGGTTCTCAGTGGCGCATATATATATATATGTTGCCCATTTTCACCGCACGCATGCATGTGCCAGCTTCCCTACCGACAAAGCCTATATATATACACCAATAATTCGTTAGTGGTCCGGCTATCGGCTATCTCGCGTAGGCCATCCATAACACGAGTGGACTACTGGACTGAGACGTTATTCGGAGAGTACCGGCTGTCGTTGGACGAAGCTGCGGGGCGACAACGGCGACCGACGACGTGACCGTGAAAAGACAGCAGCTATTAGCCCAGCGATTCTTCGATTGATATTCTCCACATCCACAGCGGCTGGGCTAGCTAGTTTGTATGCACTAGTAGTGTGCCATTGTCTTGTCAATTAACCGTCCTGTGTCATCAACCGACCCCTGACACGTGGCCAATCGTCAATGGTCATTATCCGTCGTTCCTCTTGCTCTATGCTTAGGGCGCCAACAACTTCAACCTCGAGGATTGAGGCTAACAAAGCATCACTTAAAAGACAGTGCTAGTAGTACGTATACTTTTTCTGTCCATAAAAGAATGCATCAGTACCCTTCAATCCTCTTTAATCCCGGATTAACCAAACAAGCCTTAAGCTCTTGTGAAATGTTAATACTATTTACTATAAATTTAATCAAAACTCTAGTTTGACCGTTAAGAACCACGATGGTTATAATATATTAGTGATCCGGCCGGCCTCTCACTAGCTATAGCTAGCTAGCTAGCTCTCGTCGTCAGGGCTCACGCCCAAGGGCTCCACCACCGTACTTACATGCAATGCAACTATGAGAGAAAAAAGACTAATTTCAACAAGAGATACGTACGTTGTCGCCCATGCATGGCGAACATGGACAACAGCTCTCTCGTTCGTCGACCGGTGGTAGATGCGGGCTGGCTCGGGAGCTCATCGTCCGCAGTTCTGTGGTTTAGAGAAGATAAAACTCTCTTGTGGGATTCCAAGGACAGACACGGAGCGTCTTTACCCTATGTCATGTCTCCAAAGATCTATAATTGAATGCTTTTGTCAAGGAGATGATTAATTACAGACAGAGTTCAAAGTGTACACAGGGTGACATTATCGTTTCGTTTGATCAAACTGTACTATTCGTAAGATTTCTTTTCTTCTTTTTCTTCTCATTGTTCGCTTAAGAGCGTGTACGACTAAAACACTAGGTTGGGTGGATGAACTGACTAAGATGGCCTCAATCTGAGTGACAGAAAAAAAAGTATGGGACAAAGAAAATTCATTCTCCTAAGGTTTGGCAAGTGTACACGGGGCTATCCTATTGTTCTGCATTTGATTGAACTATACCGATCACAGTGCCGCAATTTCCAACCATCTTGTTAATGGCGTATACGAATAAAACACTATAAAATGGGTGGATAGACCGACTTAGGTGGCCTATGAGTGGCAAGAAAATCAAGGAGGAAGAAAATCCCTTCTTTTGAGATATGGCGATGGTGTACGAGGCTATCCTATCGTTCCTTTGGTTGAATTGTTCCATCTGCAAGAGATTTTCTTGATATTCTATTAATAGCGTATACGATTAAGACTAACATTGGTAGACAGACTAACCAAGATTATGGCCTTTGAGTGGTAGAAGAAAATCCAGGAGTAACAAAATTCATAATTTTAGATGGGCAAGTGTTGTGCACGGGGCTACCCATTGTTTTGTTTAATTGAATTGTACTAGCCGTAGGATTTTTTTTTTCTTGCCATTCTCTATTAAGGGTGTATACAAACTAAAACACTAAGATGGGTGGAAAGATGGCATCTGAGTGATAGAAAGAAAATATGGGAGGAAGAAAATTCTTTCTCTTGAGATGTGGCAAGTGTGCGAAGGGCTATCCCATCATTCCGTGTTTGATTGAACTGTACCGGCTGCAATGCCGCAATTTCTTACCGTTGTGTTAATAGCGTATACGACTAAAACACTAAGGTGGGTGGATAGACCGACTAAGATGGCCTCTGACTGGCACCGGAAAATCTAGGAGGATGAAACTCCCTTCTTTTGAGATGTGGTGGTTGTGTACAAGGCTTTCCTATGGTTCCTTAGCTTTTGGTTGAATTGTACCATCCGCAAGATTTTTTTTTGACATTGTGTTAACAATGATATGACTAAATCACTAACATGGGTAGACAGACTAACTAAGATGGCCTTTGAGTGTTAGAAGAAAATCCATGATAAAGAAAATTCCCAATTTTGAGATGGGCAAGTATGCACGGGGCTACCCTATCATTTTGTTTGATTGAACTATACTAGGTGTGGGATTTATTTTTGCTGTTTTATTGATGGTGTATAACATTAGAGACTAAGATAGTTGTCAAACGTGCCTAAGATATAACCTATAGAAGATAATTCCTTATTTTGAGGGCAAGTGTGTACATAGTTAATTACTAACTGCAAGATTTTCTTACCGTTCTATTAATAGCATGTATGACTAATAAAACACTACTATGGTTGATGGAAGAAAATCCCTTCTTTCTACTAACTAAAGTTTAGCTAGCTAAATTTAGCTATTGTGAATCCAAACACCCCTAGCAAAACCCTAGTAAAATTTAGGTTGAGGCTAAAATATACAAAATTCTATTAGTTGTTTCAACCTAGCTAATGGCAGCTAATATATGATCTCTGATATTCTGAATTGTAAGTGACGGATGAAAATATGGGAGGAAGAAAATTTCTCCTTTTGAGATGGGTGGATGGACTGAGTAAGAAGACCTTTGAGTAGCAATAGATGAAAATTGAAGAAAAAATCCATTTAAGGTAGAAAACTAGAAATTATATAATTTTACATGGGCAACATTCTTGTGCACCTTTAATTATTGGATGGGTATAGGTAGGATACTAATATGTATCACCTTTCTATGAAGTTGCAAGATTTCTCAAAGCATGCATCACCTTTCTATGAACATATATAAGATCGGATTAGCTTGTTGGAGTGGAGAATCTTCACGTGTTGTGCAAGAGTTAGCTATTATATGCTAATACCTGAACCAACAAAACCTTTAAGAATCTTCCGTATCTAAAATATATGCATCTAGCTTTCAACCTGTTTGCTCAAAAGCTACCTCAAATGCTAATAAATGTCTAGTGGATGCGCGGCTACTATAGGGACGGCTCCAATCCCTGTCAGTGCATGATCTATGTGATTGATCACACCATAAAACAAAGTAGTGTGTGTTCCTAGTCCACCAAACCTATGGCTCATCAGAGAAATGATGATAGGTTAGCTTCTATAGTACTCCTTCTTGCATCCCGTGTTCCTCTCCAAATTTTCACATTGTACTACACATGGTATAACATGCATGCATGCTTTCCCCCGGTCTCTGCTAGATGCCTATCTAGCTTGATCTAAATGGAATGAGCCTCATATTTGTGGATACAATGAGCGCGCATCTAGATGCAAAGATTTGATCCTAATGCTTGCCCCAAGTGGGACTTGAGTACACTATCACCAATTCACCATATTCTAGCAATATGAAGAAACTAAAGGGAAAGGAGGGATACGAGGATAATGATATCAAGGTAAGAATCGATCAACAAGAAAACTCTTTTCTCACACAATCATAGTACAACTATCCACTTGACTTACAACTTGCCAATATAAATTAACCTCTCTGCATTCAAATACTTATCCAGCACAACAACCCGATACCATAGTTATAAATCGCCATGACGCCACCTCCATGACCATTTTAATCATTCACCCTCACCATCTACCCTCTATAAGTCCCTATCAAACATACACAATTTTCTAAAATGTGGAGCCCTAGTCACATCACCTTACAATCTATCAACCACCACTATTTCTTGGCCAGCTAGTTGCTACGACCATCTCTTTAAGCTTCTCTACCCTCTATTTCCCCAAACCCTACCATAGCCATCGCTATGACTCTCATGGGAGAGAAGGAGGAGGACTGACCTCATTATCAACCATCATGGGCTACTCCACATAGCTTAAGTTATGCAATATATCTTGTACCTCCCAAACCTAAACCCTAAAATGGCGGCATTTACTTCTTAATAAGGAAGAAGGATCCATACTGGGAAATTGTAACAGGCAAGGAGAAAGAACGGTGGTGCAAGACAACCTGCAATGGGATAAGATAACACTAAGATTGATTATTGGTGAGGCTATCCTATCAATTGCAAAGTTTCCATACATGATCTATACGATTGATCACATTGAAAAAGCAGTGTATGTTCCTAGGTGATCAATCCAGCACATGGCTCGGAGATTTCATGATTGTCTAGCTATTACTTATTCATGTATCCTTTCCAAAATTTGATGCTCTACATGATGTGAAAGCCCTATGTTTGGTTTTGGTAATTAAGGTAACTAGTTGGCTAGCAATTTTGCTAATTGTGATTAGGCATGGTTAGGTACATTGGAGAGCTAGAATGAAGGATGATCATTGATACATTGGAGCAATCTCTCACTCAAAAATGAAGAAATAGAAAACAAAATCTAAGATGTAAAGGCAAAGGTATAAATAAGATTTAGTTTTGTCGGTCAAGACACAATGGAGTGTGTGATTGGACTTAGGATAGATAGTCGTACTATTAATAGGAGAACTCCAATCTTCATTTGGTTATCTAAGTGCTACTAGGTGTGAAAATATATTGTATATACACTAGACCTAGTGACGATGTGAAATCATATGAACAAACTTTTGAAAAGTGTTTGTAAAAAATACTAATTAACTTGCACTCATGGTGGAACACTTATGGAGTTGGCACATTTGAATAGAGGGTTAAAAATAGAGATTAAAAGAGGTCTCTATGGACTACATGATTTATCTAATGGGGTCCATCGGAGTATAAGCTATGTCGAAGCGTGGCTAAGAGTTCTAACCTGCTAAGAGAGTTAGGCATCGGATCGGCCAATGTAGGGCATCGCAGACCAATCCAATGCCCTTTTGGCCCTCTCTGAAATTGCTTTATGTAGCACCGAACTGCTAGGATGCGTTAGTTTGATGGTTCGCTTAGGAGCAACATCGGAATTAAAGGGATCATCACTATTCATCTAGGGAGTCCCACCTATCAACACACATGAGGTTCGAAGTTGGGATGGCAATGGGATGCAAGAGACAATAAGATCGATGATTGGTGAGATGATAAGGTTAGGGGCCTATGTACTTGGGTTCAACCTATGCACAATTGCACATCGATGGACGCTTGTGTGATGACATGACGCATGCATGAGAGCGTTAACGCTTGCACACATTAAAAGTAGTGTTTCCCTATATTTTGTTCCTAACTTCATACGCAACCCTTTGTTTGCCACTATCAGTGACACTTGTGGACCCTCTGTGTCCATTGCAATGATGCCACAAGGGATTTGGAATTTTATCTACCGACTGTAGAATTTTGGAACTATTTTCATTCTCTACAAATAGGTATTTGGTTTAGTAATTTATTACACTATATATTAGGGCAAAGGGCAATGCATGGGACTTTTCATTACTTAGCTTCGTCCGCTTTCTCTCAAAAGAATACATAGAATTCAGGATGCACTATATCATTTCAAAGTGTTTTTGCTCTTCTCGTTGCATGGCGAGGAATAAATACTGGACAACTACCATAAGCATCGAAAAGCATGCATTGATGTGCTTATATATTCCTCTCTCTTAAGAGTAAGTACAGTCAAGAATTGTAAATAAGCTTTTGCTGAGGTGAACAAGAGAGAGAAAGAGAGCAAAGAGAACTTAATTTGCTGTAAGTTTACAGCTAGGTGATGCATTCGAATTAACTAAAAAAGTTTGTGTCCACTCACAGCCATCGGCCCAGCGTCGGTCCCCAGGAATTCGAACCAGATGCTGGCTCCAAGAGTGGCGTACGGTACAGCATGCATGCGCCGCGCGTGGTTTGCCAGCTCCGCCTCCGTCGTGTAGCCTTAATTAGGTCTAGACAGATAGCCTGCATGCGTGTGCGTGGGCCTCAACTTATGGATGGCCCATCCGGCCCCATCCAGGTGATGCGATCGACCACAGGAGGGGAAGGTACTGTACCAACCGAAGGCACCCACCCTAGGCACGCAGCCCATGGCCCAACCATGCATATGACAGCTACGAGCTCCATCCATTGCGTGCGTGGTCACGCGCTTGCTTGCTTTTTTAATTTCGCTTCCCACCCTTTTTCCCTTTTCAGCTGCCACCCGGAGACGGAGACGGAGACGGAGACGGACGGCCGCCAGGCGCCGGCCGGCAGCCTCGGTCGATCGGACTCGGATCGATTTGACGAACCGTGACGTCGCGTAGGGGGTGAGATTGAGATGATGGAAGGAAATCTGGACGGCCGTTCGTGTGCGTTCCTTCCTCGGATCCTCTCCAATCATCTCATCTCATCTCATCTCTCTTCTGTTGGCGGCGTCGCGTCGTCGTCGTCACCTTCACAGCTTTCATAACGATCGACAGAAGACGACAGGGCTGCTTCATTTGCACCAACGGCGGAGCCGCCGGTGTGGCTTGGTGTGGCGTTCTGCAAAGCCCAAGCCCAGATTTAGAAGCTGCTGATGATCAGAAACTAACAAGTACAAAAATAACTAGTGTGAATTATATCTTATGTATGTATGCTGATGATCGAGCTGATCGATCCGCCCCAATTGATGATTAATCAATTGGGCAATGATGGGTAAAAGCTAAGTGTCAGGCTGTCTTAACTTCTGTACATTGTATACATACTCTTAATTATAAAATACCAAAAAAATAGGTAGAGGACTTCCCTGCCAATCCTTTAAAAAAAACTGAGATGCGACGAACGAAACTGCAGGGTTTGTGTGTATTAATAAACTTCAGTTATTGATGACTTTAGATTTGGTATAAAAGTTTGCTTCTTGGCTGTTGGGTTAAGATGTCAAACTGATTTCATCACAGAATAATCAGCGGGCTCTTCTCAATTTCTTAATTACTCCAATATATATAGCTGCAAGTGTACCGTTCTTTTGATTAATTAATGTGTAGAACAAATTATGTCTGGAGGTACATGCATTCTACTGATCGAAAACATGCATGAGAACTGGAGTTGCGTGTATGCTATTGGAAACACGGAAAAAAGTATATATTTGTGGATAGTTGAACCTGTCAGTTGAGTCCTTTTCTAAAAGTTTGTTCTTTTTCTAACGCGGTAGACACGTAAGCGTCTTGCATGTTTGGGGAAAAACAAATATGTTCTCCCTTATCATCAGAAATTTCGGTTCAACATCCTGTTCAGCAATCAACTAGGGTAGTAGGGTCTGCTGCATTTCTCGACACCTCACCGTCTGCAATTTGAGGTCTATATTACCGATTATCCTGTTCATTGAAAATAGAAAGGTTTGACTTTTGATCGTAGCAGTTGCCTCCTTGACATGCATAAATCCGGAGTTCCGGAGGTGAGCTGATCAGTGATCACAGATTCATACTGTCACTGTGACTGACTGACACCACTGTCAGGTCAGGCCGTCAACTGCACAACAATGCCGCGAGCGGTGTCTGACGGAGGCGAGTACCTCGACGACGGCGGCAGCCAGGCGTCGTCGCACCGCCGCACGGACGGCACCGGCCACAGGGTGCGCTTCCCGCCGGAGAAGGGCTTGCTCGATGGCTTCTCCACGGCGGTGAAGGACATGCTGTTCGCCGGCGATGACCCACTGCGGCAATACAAGGAGCAGCCGAGCTGGTCCGGGAGGGCCTGGCTCGGCCTGCAGCACGTGTTCCCGGTGCTCGACTGGGGCAGGCGCTACACCCTCCACGACTTCAAGGGGGATCTCGTCGCCGGCCTCACCATTGCCAGCCTCTGCATTCCTCAGGTACGGTGGTTACTGTTAATTGCATCCATTCCAAGATGAATGTTAGGTGGTTAATTTAGCTAAATGAGCGTTAATATTTGAACAGGACATCGGCTACTCGAAGCTTGCTAACCTGCCGCCAGAGATTGGCTTGTGTTGCACGTTCTTGCATTGCATTGATCAGTTCTTTTTTTTTTTTTTTTTGATTTGATTTGATGGCAGCTGCAGACACTTCAGGGTTGTCGAGAGGTCCTCAAACCTGATCTCAACTGATCGACGAAACACCTTTTTTTCCTCTCTCTCTCTCTTTGTTTTTGATTTTGACAGACAGTAGCTTCGTGCCACCACTGATATACCCTCTGATGGGGAGCTCTAGAGACATAGCCATGGGTCCGGTGGCCGTCGTGTCACTCATGCTCGGCACGCTGCTGCAGAACGAGATCGATCCCAAGAAACAGCCGCTGGAGTACAGACGGCTAGCGTTCACCGCGACGTTCTTCGCAGGGATCACGCAGGCCGCTCTCGGCTTCTTCAGGCTAGGATTCATCATAGAGTTCTTGTCCCATGCCGCCATCGTCGGATTCATGGCCGGTGCTGCCATCACCATCGCTCTTCAGCAGCTCAAAGGCTTCCTGGGCATAAGGAATTTCACTACCAGAACCGACATAGTCTCTGTCATGGAGTCAATCTTCAAGAGTGCTCACCATGGGGTAAGTTTGAGTGCTGCTGTACCTCGACATTCTGCTAGCTCTTACTGTTTCAACAGGTGATAGATGGGAGATTAATTTTGATACTGACTTTTTTCACTATGTTGCTACTACAAACAAACAGTGGAACTGGCAGACGATACTGATCGGTGTATCCTTCTTGGGATTCCTTCTGTTCACCAAGTACATTGTAAGACAAACTACTGTGATATACTAGTACATTTTTCAAATTTCTATACTTCCACCTTGGTTATCCTTGTTACTTATATATATTGGCTCTATTGTGCTGCTACTCCCAAATGATTATGAGCCATTCATTCATTTATTAGCCATTCATTCATTTATTAGATTTGACTGTTAGAATCGTTTATTACTTCATAAGATGTAATAGGTGAAATATATATTTATTTAATTTTTATTTCTGTAAAATGTACTAAATAAGGAAAGTTCTAGATATAAAAGTCTTTTTTATAGATCTAATCGATGCATACATTATCTGTTAGATATTCTTCTTTTGCAAATTTATGAACATGACATGATTTGATTAACACAAACTGCTGATCTTGTGTATCATATTAATATACCTGATTTGTTTCCCCAACAAGTTTTTTTTATCTGAATTATATTAGAGGGCACAATTATCTTAAAAGCAATGTCATAGACTGAGTCCACGTGGTTTTTCCTCAAACAAGATTTTTTTATCCACGTGATAGTGGCATTTGATAATATTTATTTTTTATTCTATTAGGTTAATTGATTAATTATTAATTCAAAATTTTTGAATATCATTATTTGAGATATTACCTTCTATACTAGTAATAGTAAGTAAAGGGAGTATTTTCATGTTTACTATGTACATTATTAAGTAGGAACTGAGCTATGCTAGTTTGTAGGGGTCAGTCAACCCCTGTAAAATCTTTTTAATCATATGGGAATTATTGTTCATCACTAGTAGTGACCCCACTGGTACAATAGAGATGACCCCAGTCAGCTTGATGCCTGGCTTCACCCCCCTGCTACATATATATGACCACGCTGTAGTGTCACTGAGACAACTGATGATTATATAGGGGAAGAAAAAGAAGAAGCTCTTCTGGATGTCTGCTATTGCGCCCCTGGTTTCGGTGATCCTATCAACCTTCTTTGTGTACATCACTCGTGCAGACAGGCATGGTGTGGCAGTTGTAAGAGCCATTCTTGACTAATCACAAGTTGCAGAAAGACACCAAAAGTTTAGTTGAAGTTGGCAGTGAAACTTAATTATCACTGATTATATTGCAGGTCAAAAACATAGAGAAAGGTGTGAACCCGCCTTCAGCTAGCCTCATATACTTCAGTGGCCCGTTCTTGCTGAAAGGATTCAAAATTGGAGTGGTAACTGGATTGATAGCCCTAACGGTAAAACAAACTTCATTTCTTTTTAAATCAGCACACGCTGATTGAGGTTGAGGGACAGCTAAGCTAGCAATGTGCTGAGACTTAAAACCAATGTGAAAACATGCATTTACCAGGAAGCAATTGCAATTGGAAGAACATTTGCTGCCATGAAGGACTACCCTCTAGACGGGAACAAGGAAATGGTAGCTCTAGGAACCATGAACGTGGTAGGTTCGTTGACTTCCTGCTACATAACCACAGGTAATTAAGGTAACTATACTAGTGTTCCAGCTTGAAACCGGCCAATCGTACAACACACAAACAGTTAGTTATAGACATTATTTCTCAACAAAATTAAATATTTTCATGTCAATATTTGTTATTAGGTGGTTTTGGGCGATCAGCGGTCAACTGCATGGCTGGCTGCAAAACAGCAGCATCCAACATGGTTATGTCAGTTGTAGTGCTCCTGACGCTACTGTTTATTACTCCATTGTTTAAGTACACTCCCAATGCCATTCTCTCTTCCATCATCATATCGGCAGTGCTTGGCCTGATTGACTACAAGGCAGCATACCTCATCTGGAAGGTTGATAAGCTGGACTTCTTGGCATGTTTGGGAGCCTTCTTAGGGAGTCGTGTTCTCATCGGTTGAGTATGGCCTGCTAATTGCGGTATGTATGGATTAATTAATTCCAGCAATTCCTCTTCTGTCACCACCTTCAATTGAAATATTCCTTGCACATTTGAACAAGGGCTCATTCATGATTGTAAAGCTTCTCGTTGAATTAATAGGTTGCAATCTCAATTGCCAAGATACTTGTCCAAGCAACAAGGCCAAAAACCGCCTTGCTTGGCAACCTTCCAAGAACGAGTGTATATAGGAACATGGAACAATACCCAGAAGTTACCACGGTGCCTGGGGTGGTAATTGTTCAAGTGGACTCAGCTATCTATTTCACGAATTCCAACTATGTTAAAGAAAGGTAATAATATGTCCTAAATTCACTGGTATAATTAGTATTCCATTGTATACCAACCTTTTGCAATATATGTGATGAACCCTTCATTTCAAGTATACTTTTTTTTTTTGAAGAAGAAGCATTGGCATAGGGGAGGAACGAACATAATATAACTAATATTAGTGTGAAATCTCAGATAAACTTGGGCAATATATGTATGAAACGTTGAAAATGTTTCTTTAGTAGAAAGAACAAATAATGTAGCGCTGTGATGCAGCTATTAGAATCAAATCTAGGAAAGTCAGCACACGCTAACATATATGATTATCTGTTATATGTAAGCATATGATATGGCTGCATGTTCAAGCAACTTGTTAGTTGGATATGCTAGCTAAGTGTGTCAGGTGCATGATTGCATCATGTTGAGTACCACTAGCACTGCGTTCCCTAAGTCAAATATTAGCGACAAAGCAAACTACTGTACTATTCTTCAGTCTTCACTGGTTTCATGTCCCATTACTGATTTTCAGAATCTTGAGGTGGCTGAATGAGGAGGAAGATCGACAGCGAGAACAGAAGTTTCCCGGAATTGAGTTTCTGATTGTTGATCTATCTCGTAAGAGCAAAGTGGCCGGATATATCTATTCTCTATATATGCAAATTAAAGCTGAGTTTTTCTTTCAAATGAATTTCGATTATTGGTTTGTACCAGCAGCACTGATATGTTATATGTTATTCTTCGATAGCGGTGGGTGACATCGATACAAGTGGAATCCACGCCTTGGAGGAGTTGTTCAGAACACTTGAGAAGCGAAAAATTCAGGTGAGAACTGCTAGAATCTTCAACTTCGAGTGCCAGTCATCCTGATCTCGCAGAACTCTTGACCAAGAAGAAATTCATTGTGCCTGTTAATTTACAGTTGATCCTTGCCAATCCCGGTCCGGCAGTAATTCAGAAGCTCCACTCTGCGAAATTCACAGAGCTCATCGGCGAAGACAAGATGTTCCTGACGGTCGGAGACGCCGTGAAGAAATTCGCTGCAAAGGCAGTGGATTGTGTCTGAAGGAGATTCAGCGATCGCAGAACATATGTGTCGCGAGTTATGCACATTTGGAAGCACATACAAGCTTCAACTCCCATTTCAAAAGTGTCAGTTTAAGAGTAATAATTTATAGAACTGAGAAGCATGAGAATGACTGTACCGAAAACAGTTTGCTAAATTCAAAATGTGTGTACGTACTTACTAGCAATAAAGAATGTGTGCTGTGCTGGAGTTGGAACGCATCAGGTCTCCATCGATCAGCGGGTGTTTAAATGACAAGCGCTTTGGTTTGAAGGGTTGAAAGGCATCACCAACCGCTATTTATGAATTTGAAATTTGAAAGAGAAGAAAAAAAGAAAAGAAAGAAAGAGTATCGTCTCTTTGTCCGAAAAATGCTTGTTTGTTTCATAACCTATTGGGCCGTGTTCAGTACTCGTCCAAATGTGCTCATAGGGCCCAAACAAAGCTTGTGGGCCTGTAAAGCTCATACCCATTTAGAAGCAATCCAGCAGAGGTGTGTCTTCTGTCTTCTACTCTTCTTCACTGTGACACAGCGACTAGCGTTTGTGGATTTACTACTTGCCTCTCCACTATACAAATCACAATCTAGGCATACTGTATATCATTATTAAGCATCGTTAGGTTACAGGAAAGAAACCTAGCGCAGTATTAGCACAATAGGATTGAATGATAATTTTTTTTTTCGGCATCTAGTCTAGATTCGTTTCTTTGGCCTCATCAGGATATGGTCTAAATGTCTAATCAAGGGCAATTTTAGTTTACACAAACGTCGTCTTCACTTGGGTATATATATACTGCTTTTTGCACACTATAGTACTGCTTGAATAAACATTGAAGAATATATGATCTCCCATGGAAATTAACCAAAAGCAATCGACAAGTGAGATGAAAACAACAGATTCTAGGTTCTCCGTTGCATTATCCCATGACGTGTTGGAAATTCCTGGCGCAGCAAGAGGTGTGTGCCATTTGTAACTTTTTCACGCTTGTGGCGTCAGGCTCTTGTGCTTGTCTTAATCTCAGAAAATTGACCTTTGTGCTTGTAAAAGTAGCCTGAACAACAAGTTGGAATCTTTTTTCTCTGGCCTTGTAGATTACTTGTGCTAATACCTTTGTTTACCATGTTAATTACACAGAGGGTGGAGCCATTCGTTGAGCGGTAAGGGTTTGTTTGGTTTGGCAAATATTGTCAACTAGGCTCAAAAGATTCATCAGTGATTTACACTAATGAAATATTTTATTTTATTTTCTTCAGTCCATAGAGTAGCTTCACCAATAAAGCTAAATATATTTTGAAAAGATGTTTGGTAAAGTTAGTATTTTTAGCTCCACCTTGGTCCTGTGCTGTGAGAGGAGTTAAAAAACAGCTTATACGGAGAAGTTGTTTTCATTGTACCTGGTACAAAAAAAAACAGCTTTATAAAGCAGGGATGGCCCATGGCTTCAGCAAACTTCAAAATCTACTGGCCTTGTCTTCTTTAGATGCTTAAATCCACCGACCAGTCTTCCTAATGCGCTCATCATAAGGATAGGGCCAGTATATATGGACACGTGTGTGTGGACATATGTTTGTTCATGTTTTTTTTTTCTAGAAAAACAAATTTGTTTGCACATATGTTATGTTTTAGGTATTGTTTGGATATTTGAAAATGGTAAGAGTGGACTTAACTCGAAGTTTATTTTCACAACAGTATATTGTGCTGCTGCTGCGTCTTATAACTACTGCTACTTTCTAGGGAGGGAAAAGTACTAGACGACCGTGGCAATGTTAACTCTGATTGGAGGACCGGTATAAAATCGATTATGGCACCACACAGACACAGGTTGTGGCTCAAATTATTACAGCTTTACAAGTTACTTACAAGCTCATCACTAGGACGGGCGGCTGCGTTATCTTAAAGCAGAATCCTTGCCATGTGTCAAGCAGGTAATGATATAGCCACTAACTGGGTTAGGTCCTGGCGAACAACTTGCCTTGAGCCGCTGTGCTCGCCACCACTCTATAGCTACTCCATCCATCCAGCAGCGTTGCGACTTGCGGGTCGCCAGTGATCGTGATGGCCGGCCCGAATCGATCTTTGACGAGGATAGCTACTAGGGTAGCTGGGATGTGATTTGGTGGCATCATTCTGTCTTCGGCAAACTCTCTGCAATTCTGCATCTTCATGCATTGATGCATGCATGTGTTATTAGTCACCTGCTTGACCGACTAGCAACACTCAACAGAGTTAATTCCTGAACCTTTTTCTGCTTCTCATCGATCGGCTGGGACCTTAAAAACGAAAACCGCGTGTTGTTGCTCTTTATTTTGCCTTTGTGTCATGGTGATGTCCTCGAGAAACGGTACTACCTTAGGATTTCTCCAAGCATATTCGTGAGAGAATTCAGAACCCAATGCATAGAGAAACTGAAGTAGTCTGAGGTTTACTAGCTAGCATATATATATGAGCCACACAAAATAGACATGTACTCCCTCCGTCTTTTGGGAAAATAATTCCATATGTTTCATTGTTGGAAAGTTACAAGTTATATATACAAATGTACATAACTTTTTACGTGACAAATTATCTTCACAACTTCTTATTATGACATTTGTATATTTATGATCAAAATATTCAAATAGATCGAAAGAACAGAAAAGGTGAAAGAAGAGAGAAAAATGGTGAAAAAGAAAACTAAAATATGATACATGGTTTTATATAATACGTCTGTAATAAGATAGACAGATGATTAATAAAAAGGGAAAACGAAAAATAGAGAATAAATAAAGGAAAAAAAAGAGGAAACTTGTGGTGGAGAAGTAGTCTTCTCATTCTGTTGGGTTGTTCAATGGATTAGAAATTGGTGAACGACCGTGGAAATAGAATTGAGAATTTGAGATCTCTGACACACCCATGCATGCAATGTGCACCCGTGGGGCAAATCTTTGCCCTCTTTTTTTTTTTTTTTTAAAAATAGGGGGTTTCATTCATTCATTTGGATGGGCCTGATTACAATCTAAGGACATCAGATTCGTCACACAGGTTGGGGCAATAGACCACCACCCAACCTGCGTGTCGTCTGATACCTGCTTTGCCAAAACATGAGCTACCTGATTACATGAACGGGAGATGAAGGAGAATTTAAAACTTTGAAAACTGTGACTCAAGTCCCGAATCTCCCGCATAACTGGGCCAATTCTTGATCTCTCCCATCCTCCAGATTGCCACAGCTTGACTATTTCTTGGCTATCAGTTTCGATCCAAATCTTCATAGCTCCGAGTTGCCTTGCCATGACAAGCCCATCCCGACAAGCCATCGCTTCCATGCCCAGCGCATCGAGGCAGTGATTATACCAGTTTGCTCTCCCTCTGATAAAGGATCCTTGTGCATCACGTATAACAGCACCGGTTGCTCCCTTCCACTGCCTCTCATAGAAAGCCCCATCTGTATTACATTTGAGCCAACCTTCTTCAGGCATCTCCCATTTTGGTGGCGATGCTGGTACCCTCGCCTGGCACTGCTGTTGTTGTAGCTCACCCAGATCCATAGCCAGGTCCATAGCCCACTGAACTGCAGCCCTGAGTGGCATGCCTTGTTCACCATGCCGTCGTTTGTTCCGCTGCATCCAAAGTGAGTACATACCAGTAACAAACAGCGCCTGATCATGCTTTCGGCCCACCCTCCCTTCAACTAGATCAAACGCCCAGTTGTCAGGGTGTAAGGGTGGCAATTTGATCCCCGTCATTGCTTTGGTTTGGCTCCAGAACTCTTTAGCAATTGTGCAGTCCGTCAGCACGTGCCTGATCTTTGCCCTCAAGGCAGCACATCTTCAAAGATGAGCTCGTTTGACTTGCTGTCCAATATACGTCGTCGCGCACGCATGGCTCTCCGCCTCCCTTTCGGACTCTCAGTCTTCGGTTGGCATCGTCCCCGTGCCATCAGTATTCAGTATGGTATACACGGCGGCCGGGTGCGTCTGCATATGCGCAACGAGAGTGCATTATGCGGCAACTGGGCGCAGCATGCAATTGCAACTGGGTCTGATTGGATTTGGTTTACTTGGGCACGCGCGAGATCGTGCATGCACCTCAGAGCACCTCCGCAATTGCCTATCTACGCTAGCTCAGCGAGGAGCCGAGGACCACGTCCACGTCCCGGGGATGGTCCTACTCTCCTCATCCAATTATCATCGTCATTCCGTTGTGGGATGCATGCCTCCATCTGCAGACATGAAAGATAATTTTCAGATCAATTTTCGTCATTCTTTGGTGGTAAAAAAAAGGAGGACACATCAGAAAAATTGTTCCTCAGTTCAACCTATAGGAATTAACGTTGTTCGTTATTGGATAGTATAGTTCTCAGACCATTTGTCAAGTGTTTGTCTGTGTGGTTATCTATACTACAAAGCATCTAATAGGTTAGGTTTTCAATTGTGTTATTCACAGCGTGAGTACTACTTTGCAATCTAGAGTGTTTAGCATCATGTGTGTGTGTATGCGGTATCTATCCTGCCACTCTTTTTGGCTCGATGTTTTTTACCTTTATTTTGCCGTGTTTGGGGTTTGGGCTTGGCTCGGTTGTCATTTTCACGATCTCCGTACGAAAGAAAAGAAATTGTGGAACATATAGTATATAGACGAAAGTTGTTTTTTTTCGAGAACATGCGCTGCATGTATTTTATTAAGCAGAAAATAAATGTTTATGGCCTCAACCCCATGGTAAACCGAAGGTTACCAGAACCCAACGCACACCACACGGAAGAACACAACACGTTACATCGAAACGAATTTGCCTCACAGAAGAAGTACACTAGGCGCCCAGCCTCCTCGCCACTAGCACACCCAGTCGCTTGAATCCCACTGCAGTCCAGAGGTCCGCCTCCTCCAAGATCGCCGCCACAAGCACAACAGGCGAGCGCGAGGGTCCCCCGAACGTGCGTGAGTTCCGCTCCTTCCAACTAATGCTGCAAGTTTTGGAGGGCACTTCCGACGAGTTTCGAATCTCTAGCCGGTATATGCATGGCAACAGTCGTAGCTATATATCGATCTAGACTAGACCACTTTTTTTTTTTTTTTTGGGTGGGTGCGCGTGTGTAAGTTGCTGTGACATCAGCTGAAGCAGACGATGGATGCCGGCCGAGTCTCGTGGGTGAGTGGTGACCCAGAAGAGGTGTGTGTCCAAGAAAACAGCGAATGGTCTTCTAGAAGGACTCGACTACCTTTGCCATTTGATAGTGCTAGCTGGAACAAGCAAGCAAGCAAGGACCAAACCTAGCTAGCTATTGGCCTATATAGCTCAAATAATGCGTTGTTGCTGATGCTGTCATCACCCACCACCGGCCAAGACAGCAGCTTTAGTGGACACTAGTATGTGTTGTCCATTCTCAACGCCCACTCAGTGCTGGAGTCACATCGATAGATCGATCTCACTAAATGTTTAAGCTGGGGCCTTGTTTAGATGAAAAGTGTTGGAAAAAGTTGCAACTATAGTATTTCGTTTTGTATTTGGTAAATATTGTCCAATGTGGCCTAACTAGGATTAAAAGATTCGGTGATTTACAACAAAACTGTGTAATTAGTTATTTTTTTTACAACCGCCCATATATACCGATGTGATGGAGAGAGAGTGGAAAAACCAACTTTCAGTGAAACTTGTGGAACTAAACAAGGCCTGGTTGTGTGCGTGCTTACTGCGTAGGGTAGCACCGTACCGTACTACCTGTAGTGCGTGCCGGGTCCATGCACACCTGCAGTACCAGCGAAGACGAAAACATACGACGACCATCATAGCGCGTGTAGCTAGAGAGAGGTCCACTCATGCATATATAATCATCTCTCACTAGATATAGTCTTGTTCAACTCAGATTTCAAAGGCTAGCTAGGTACTAACTTTATCATTTTTTGGTGGAAAATTCAGGTGTAGACGGCCAAAACATGGTGTCATAATGCACCTCCCATTTTGTTATCATGCAGACAACACAACACGACATCTCTATATTTATCATTATATCAAAGTCAATTTGTTCCAAATTAGAAGAAGTTATTCTAAATTTTCTAGTAGACAATTTGGAACGACAAGACACATGTTATCACCCCCCACTTCTGTGTGTAGATAGACACGATCTTGCTAGACAACACACAGCCGTGACAGGGAAGCAGCAGCTTGTTGGAGTTTGGTTGCACACACAGGCTAGACGCCACGAACCGGAGCCGCGCAATGTCAACGAGTAGTGGGAGTTGACATGCCCGCCACGATAGATGAATGCAGCGCAGAGCAGTAAATGGAAAAAGGAAGCAGCGAGGAGTGTGACGGTGACGCACATCGCACATGTCCAGGTCGTTTCAACTCTGCATGTGTCTCTGAGCTGTGTTCCCGTTGTTGTTCGATGAGAAACAACCCGACTGAAAAAAAAAAAAGGGCAAAATGATCTTGGACTATCGCTGCAGCTGCTTCTCACATACTAACGTAAACATAGGTTTGATAAATCGAAACGACTAATTTACTGTAATAAAAAAAATACCGAATGATATATAGTAGCAGCTACACCATAGTTGACCTCTTTTTGTCTTGTACTTACAGCCCAAAAGTGTTGATAGTGTCAACCGAGGAAAAAAATGAAATAGGTGACAGAAATAAAAAAAAAAAAAACTTTCTGCTAGTAGGGAAGAGAAATCTTTTCTCTCTAGTGTCAACAAAAACATAATTTTCTCTAGAATATTTGCCTGTACAATTCATTGTGTTTATTTTGACTTGTAGCCTTGTCGGTCGTGCTAGCTTATTAATCTATAGAGATACTTTGTTTTTGGTGGAAATCACTGTAGCGGGAATGCCCTGTTCATCGCACCGGGAACACCTCACACTTGCCTGTTCATCCACAGTGCCCATCCCGCTACAGTAACCCCGATCCCCTCGCTACAGTACTCCGCCCCCGGCTACAGTACTCGAATCCCGTGAACAGTGCCGCCTCATCCAGACCGTTACTGTACCGTTCTTTTTTTTTTCCTCTTGGCCGCCGCCCGCGCGAAGCGCCGGGCCTGCCCTCTAGTTGCACTGATTCTCGTAGTATATCCCCATAGCCGTCCATTGAGAAATGGGCTCAAATTGTAAACATACGACATCTTAACACACACACACACACACACACACACACAAGACACATCACTAAGTCGAGCCAGTTTACCACGCAGCACAACCATCTGGAATGAATCATGCTGGCTCTATATGTGTGTGTGGGCCGGTCGGTCGGCCGGCCGGCCGGTCACCCTAGGTTGCAGGGATCATCAGCTAATCATCATGTCCATGCGACATGCGTATGCGTCCAAGTGGCCAACTAATAAACGTTTCATTTTGTGATTTTTGTCCTGCCTCGATCCATGTGACAGAGATAAACAAAAATGTCCTGCCTGTCCTTCCTTGTACTTGTAGTAAAATAAAGAATTGATGGATTATAGTACTACGGAAATAGTATTACTATATTATCTGACATATCATTGGCGAATCACGAATGAGTTGCCCAAGCCCTGGACAAATGGAACGCCTTGGACGATGGAATCGGAATCGCGCTTTTTTATAAATCCAAAGGGCATCTGTTCCAATTCCAAAGGAACAACCGCACAGACACAGGCTGTCCTCCTCGTCGCAGCTGGAGTGGGATTTTGTTTGTGGTCTGAGAGGTGCTGCTAGCTGCATCGGCAATTCGTTAGGCGTCGATATCAATCATATATTCCTGCGTAAGTGTTCATGAGAGATTGATTGCTTGGTGCTGAATTAACTGCGCTGAGTGGGGGGAAAAAGGGAAAAGTTCTATTATATTAGCCACAAACGACACTGGCTGAAACTTTTTTGAGACTTCCAGCTTTCATCAGCGTGGATAACCATGGGGCTCAGCAGCTCTCGGATTGAGCTGAACCCCAGGGGTCTATGTGCAAATCATTTCCCCTCCCAAAACTTTCTGCGGCCGTTGGTAAACTGCAGTGGCCTTGGGTCTCCTGCCTGCTGTCCCCGTCGTGCGGCGTGGGAAATGTCAACGGAACAGAGGCGGCCGGCCGGCAGACACCATCTCAAGCCGCGGGCCGCGGGCGCAACCGCAACGAACGAGGAACACCGGCTCCCCCGGTGCCTGTGCCCAGTGCCCACCATCGTTCTCGTTCCCGTCAAACGACGCGGCAAAAACAACGCGGCGCACACGGCCGCGGGCATCGGCCACCGCCACACACTTCTTTTCAGTGCTTACCGCCAGGCAACTTGCAACGCCACGCGCACCCACGTCACCGCACAAACCCAAAGGGTACAGTAGCTTTTTACTCCTACCTCCATCCTCCATATAAACAAAACAAAATAAAATACAATTGTTATTTCTTAAGAACTCAAAAAATTTGAATTTTTTAACTAGAATCTATATACCTGATTTCTAGCCACAAAACCAATACCTGCTTGTCTTTTATATATAAAGATGCTAACATTCATGATACAAAAAACACAAAATAAGTGCCAGGATGTTTTATAAAACCGATATAGAGCAATTTTTTCAAATACATTTTATTTTGGAGAAACAAATGTTAATACTATTTATCATAAAATAGATAAATTTAAACTGATTTGACTAACATAATTCTCATAGTTATATTCTTGATGGGGAGTACATACTTCCTGTAGCTTATTCGTAGATTAGATATAAGAAATACCATATATAATTTCCTATAAAAATATTTGCATATACTCTTATTCTAATAATATACTTATTTGGTATCATCAACATTATCAATATTATACTTGGCTATATTTTTAAAGTATACCTTGACTTAGCATAAAGTTAGAGTATGCCCAATAAGTAATCATCTCGCGACAAATGGAGAAATTAAACCACACGAACGAAATTAAACACCGTAGAAAAAAGCTGCAGTGGGCTCCACCGCGGAATCTAACGTCAGGGTTGCAAGGGAATAATAATATTAGTAATTACCAGGGGGCAAAAAATAAAAATAGAAAAAGAAAAACCCAAACGGAGACGACCAAGAACAACACTGGGAAGCAAGTCTGCAACGCCCTCCCTCCCCCGCCGACCTAACGTTCACCTTCCTATTTATTTCTTCGGAGCTCCGCTTCTCTCTCTCCTCCCGTGCATCCCCGCGGCCCGCGCGCCTCCGGCTCCGACCCCGCCTCGCGCTCCGGCTGACCTCGCCGCCTCGGAGCTCCGCTTCCGCTTCCACCGCCTATTTGGCCCCGAAACCGCGTTCGCTTATCCGCGTCCCTCTCCCGTCTCAATCGTCGATACTTGTCCCCCCAACCCAAACCCCGGGTTCCGGCCGATCTCTGCGGCCCTCGCGCGGTGACCGGGGCGCTGCCGCTGATGGTGGCGAGGATGATGCGGTGGCCGCGGCCGCCGGCGGCGCGCAAGTTCCGCGCGCGGCTGGTGGTGCGGCGTGCGGAGGGGCTTCCGCCTCCTTCGCCTTCGCCAGAGTCGGAGCCGGCCTCGCCGGATTGCGAGGCGGCGGGCGCTGCATCGCCGAGGCCCGCCGTCGCGGCGGGAGGTGAGGTGGAAGGGGCCCAGGGCCTCGGCGCTCGGCTCGCTGCGGCGCGCCGCGGTCAGGCGCAACCGCACGCGGGAGGACGCCGACGCGGCGTGGGAGGAGGAGTTCGAGAGCGTCGTCACCCTCGCGGCCGCGTCGCAGCGGGAGGGCGCCGCGTTCCACCCGTGGGAGCTCGCCTTCTGCGTCTTCAGCGTGAGCATCTCCTCCTCCTCGGATTACCTTCCACTCACTGCTTGTGTTGTTCATAGCAATGCAGCGAAATATATATATAGTGTATATCAATAGATGGTTTCGGTGTTCCCCCGTTGGTTTATTTGCTTCATTTCTCGCTTGTTTGACTCTGTCCAGTAGAAAAACATAGTACCCAGAATCCGCTTGCTTAACTTTTACCCCACTTAGGTGTCTTCCAGAAATGGGAAAATGATCCGTAGTTTTTGGATTTTAGTTGGACCTGGACCTGAAATCCTAATGATTTGGGTTCCTATTCCGAGGTCTAAACAATCACTTCGTTTCTAAAGTACGAAATCCTGATCAGGGCTGTTTATCCATTTTGTTTCTACTTTCCAGTTTTTGTTCTTCTTTGCCCTTTTTGCATCTGACACTCATATGTGTGTAGTCCCCACCTACCAATTCTGTCAAGTGATTAATGTTTTGTTTTCTAATTGCTTGACATTTCCTGTGTCTATGTAACGTAACAAGTACTGTGTTTCACTTCTCTTGTAAACTAAATAATCCACTCCCATTTCATTTGAATTGAAAGGAAAACACATGGTTGTCTCTGATGTCATATGGTCCATGATTAGGAAAGAAATCTCTGTATCCATATATCCCTGTTAGTATGGAGCACGTTTATCTTCATGACAGTAACTTGTTACCTTGTGATGACGAGTATTAAATAAAGATGTGCTATGTCGACAGGATAGTTTCCTTGTCAAGGCAATCAGAACATCTTGTTTTATATGTTAGCTTTGGAGATATCATCCATTGGCAACTTCGTGTATATATATATATTTTAGCTGATTTCATCTTTGCAAGCAAGTCTGATCTCCCTTCTCCTTATTTCTTTGGCACAGGATATCAACAAAGGCCCAAAGAATAAACCATCAATTCTGGGAACTGCTTCTCTCAATATAGCAGATTATGCATTGATGGCTGGGGAGACGATTGAGATAATTCTTCCGTTGGCTGTACCTAGTGGTGCACCTGAACCAGCCCCATCCCTTCATGTGAGTTTTTGATGTGAACAAGAAATTCTGGTCAAAAGTTGTCTTTCAAGTTTTTGGAAAAAAAAAGAGAAAAACCTTCTTTCAATAAATATACCATGTGACCTTTGATCTTATTTTTGTGCAGCTCACTCTGAGTATGGTGGAACTAAGAGCTTTTCAAGAAACATCTGATGCATCACAGCGACCTGCTGCAACCTTGCCATTGTCCCCATCATCTGGTGATTCTCTTCCTGGAGGAAAGGATGAGGTTTCAGTTATTAAAGCAGGGCTAAGGAAGGTAAAAATTCTCACAGATCTGGTGTCGACAAGAAGGCCTAAGAAGACTTGCCAAGATGAGGAAGGCGGCGAAGATAAATTCTGTGTTAACAGTGATGGTGCTGAATATCCATGTGATACTGAGTCTCTTGATGACGATCTGGATGACGTAGTACAGGAAGATGAATTTGGAGATTCAACTATCAGGAAGTCTTTCAGTTATGGCTCTCTGCAGTCTGTCAACTACGTTGGTGGCCTAGTTTATGCCCATGCAAAGATTGATGGGGAGCATGAGGACTGGATATATTATAGTAACCGAAAATCTGATGTCGGTTTCCATGAAGAGAAAGTATTGCCATCAGCCACAGAGACTGGGTTGCTAACTGCTAAGCGCAGCATACTTCCTTGGAGAAAGAGGAAACTGAGCTTGCGGTCACTTAAGGCTAAAGGTGAACCTCTGTTGAAAAAGGCATATGGGGAAGAGGGAGGTGATGATATTGACTATGATCGACGCTTGCTAACGTCTTCTGATGAATCTATTTCAGAGGTAAATCTTCCCTCCTATTTTTAGCATTATAAAACAAGTTATTGGCATATTTCACGAATTCACTTCAGCTTCATGATATTTATTTTAAGCAATGCATCTTTGGATTTCAGGGATCAAGGGAAGATGGATCAGCAAACGGTATGGTTTCAGAATTTGGTGATGACAATTTTGTCATTGGAAATTGGGAGTTGAAGGAGATAATTAGCCGTGATGGCCATATGAAGCTTTCATCCCAGGTGTTCTTTGCATCAATAGACCAGAGAAGCGAGCGAGCGGCTGGGGAGAGCGCATGTACAGCACTTGTGGCTGTTATTGCAGACTGGTTCCAAGCAAATCAGAATATGATGCCTATCCAGTCACAGTTTGACAGCCTTATCCGTGAAGGATCACTGGAGTGGAGAAACCTTTGTGAGAACGAGACATATAGAGAGCGTTTCCCTGACAAGCACTTTGATCTTGAAACTGTCCTTCATGCCAAGATTCGCCCACTGACAGTCACCCCCAGCAAATCTTTTATTGGATTCTTCCAGCCCGAAGGCGATGATGACATGAGTGGTTTTGACGTTCTTAATGGTGCCATGTCATTTGACAACATCTGGGATGAGATTGCCCAGGCAGCAGAGCTCTCATCTAGTGATAGCCCGAACTTATACATAGTAAGTTGGAATGACCACTTTTTTCTACTCAAGGTTGAGCATGATGCATATTACATTATCGATACCCTTGGAGAAAGGCTCCATGAAGGTTGCAGCCAGGCATACATTTTGAAGTTTGACAACAATACTACAATTCACAAGGTACATGGTGAAAAGAAACCACCTAGCCCTGACTCAAGTGGACCATTGAAGGATTCTTCAGGTTCTGAGATCTCTTCCACTGACCAGGACAGTGGGAATGATACTAATGAGGACGTGCTTGTGTCGAAGGGCAAAGAATCATGTAAAGAATACATCAAGAGTTTCTTGGCAGCCATACCAATCCGGGAACTACAGGTGGACATCAAGAAAGGACTGATGGCATCAACCCCATTGCACCACCGCCTCCAAATTGAGTTCCAGTACACCCAGTCATCCCCAAAAGAGAATGCATCAGCAGCTCAGCTTCTTACCATAGCTGCCCCTTTTGAGTTCTCATGGCCTGAGCCACCACCAACAATGGAGGTTGCACTAACACCTGCTGTCTCTGTTGTATAGCTTGTCACCATGGTGGCATATGACAACAGTCTGCCCTGATGCTCGACATGGAGAACCCCTTTTTCCTTGGTTCCCTGCATGAAAGGGAGCCTAGATGAAGATTTTGGTTCTTCTGTTTGTACTAATTTGTTTAAAATGAACTGACTACTGTGGGTTATTCCTCCTGGGCATAGGAGCATTCTACCTGCTTTTTTGTATAGAGGTTGTATGATCCTGTCTTCTCTCACCTGCTGGGTTGTAATATTTTGGAACCTTGTATGACTAATCGAGGGGGAATTCCACTTTGTGATAATGAACTAGACGCCTGTTTATCTGTAGATGTAACATGATAGTATGTTCCCAACAAGCATGAAGCTGAGTTCTGAATCTTCTAGTTGGACTCAGCATATGCCTGCGCATTTTGAGTGCTTTTGTGCAATGTTTCTCAGAGCCTTTTTGTGCTGTATATGGAAATAACTTTATCTGCTGTGACCGAAATTATGACTATTTCGCTGTTAACTGAATTTTGTTGATGCCTTTGTCAAAATCTGTAAAAGCTGTAGCAGATAGAATGCTGTTCAGTAGTCGGATCCAATCCGCGTGATAACTGCAAGTGCATTTCCTTTCCAGAGAATGCACCCACGAGTTGCTGATGATAACCACTTCTTTTGGGGGATGGCCATGTGAGACCACGAGCTGGGTTTTTTATGCCTCACGATTGTTCTGTGCACAGCTTCCAACCCCTGATCAGTACTTCTACTTTCCAGTTTCAGCTGCTGAATTCTAAACGTTGACATCGGTGTAACTAAATGCATAGTTGATTCTTTTTTATAGCGAGTAGCCAAAGCGCAAGAACCATTGGGAGTCATTTTCATACAGAAAAGGAAATGATGATAAAAGAATTCTCCGTGCTTTCGTACAACATACAGATCGTTCATAGCTGCTCATATTTCACCTTTAGTCAGAATATGATTGTAAACTAGGATGTGAACATCATTGCACGCGTCCATGATGCTTGCGTAGTTGCGTCGGATTGGAAATATAATCTTTGACTATACCCACTGCCACGTTGTTCAAACATTCTTATTGTAGTCTCGTTGATTGAGCTTAGCTGGCCATCATTTTTCCGTGGGGGTACAACCACATGTAAGATGGGTATAGAAAATCATCAGAATCATTAGATGGACAGGTGGTCTTTAGTTCCTACCTAATCATAAAGCAAAATCCAGTTAAAGGACACTACAGGAAAACGGCTTGGTACATGGTATCGTATGACACGCAAAAACTTTTGATGTAAATATGATATATTTCGTTCACTTTATAAGATCTCATGATTCCTGCAAGTCGTTGCAAAATCCTTGACAAGAAAAGCAGAGCAGCATGGAGCTGTAGTTCATCACGATAAAGCCACCATCAGAACAAAGAGATCAGCCTGCCTTACTGATAGATGGATTCGCATGAAGTAGGTTGGTATAACGGTATCGTTCTAGCCAACCAACCTCATCTGCGCTTCACCCATGAAATTACCTTTCTTTTAACAAGAATCAATGAGCTATCATAGAATATCGAAAATTGACAGCAAAAACCTCAAGGAATAATACTGAAATTTCATTGTGCAATGATCATTGCATTAGCTTACAAGTCAAGATTGATCATCGTTCCAAGGGCTCTTTGGCCCTGAAATGAGCCTATACAACAGCTGCTTATCAAGCAAGCTTGGTTAGCAAGGGTAAAATCCTTAGATTTCCAGGTGAGCTAACTGTAACAGCTGCAAAGTTCAGGGAAATATTTCCTTTTCTGAGGGGGCAACGGAAGATCATTGGATTATGGACATAATTCAGACACAAGTTCCACAACTCCATTCATTGGAGCATCATTCTGCATTGAATTGAAGTGTCAAAAGCAAATTATGTTAAAGAACAGGAACTGATAAGGTGCAAAACTACAATAACTTGGAGGAAACAGATAAAACTGCAACATGCTAAGTCATGTCTCACCAGATACACAATGTCAAATGCGCTAGAGTAATCCTTCAAAGATTTCTCGATGTTGGCATTCCTGGAAAATCAGTTCAGCATTACTTGATGCACAACTCTGTATGGAAACAATTTTTTTGTGTGGTCGATGATGGACAGAAATTAGGAAAATACAAAGAGAAACAACATTTCAATATCATTAAAAATTGCCCACAATTTTACTACTTGTTATGTATGTCAAGAAAAGACTAATCAGCTTAGTTGACTTCAGCAGAATTAAAAATGGTAGTCCCAAGATGGCAATATCACTGCTACTTTGAATGAAGCAAGGTAATCGAAAAGTTACTAACAGGAATCCAACAGCAATCCTGTTTTCATAGTTTAAACCATCAGACATCCCCAAGTCCCCAATGTGATCGCCAAGTAGCAGCACATTGGTCCTTTTCTTCACCAATGAATAGTCATCAATAGATCCATTTGGATCCCCCAGATTGCCATGCACTGGAGCAGCCATGTCCAAGGCATGCTCATTTTTGTTTAGAACGTGAATTGTTTTCCCTGCATTAGGCTTTTGTTAGTTTCTATCAGAAGATAGGTAATAGCATCCATTTTATTCCCAATGATTGTAAACATGCAATTAATTACTTAAAGACCCAGTGGTAAAATATAGTCAAGGAAAAAGGGATCCACCAAACCACAATGATAGGTATATGTACCAATTAAAACTAAATCTTAAAAAAGGTGGTCCATGTCACAGAAATAATAGCTAGGTCAAGAATTTCATCAAGTATGAAGCAACTGAATGCAACAAGAAATGACACTATTTTTTTCTAAAAAAAAAAAAACTATATCCATACATAGAATTCATGATGAATAAACATCACTGCAAAACTGCAAATAGGAGATTATGATGATTCAAATTCACCTTTAAATGCTACAAGACGACCGTCTTCATTAAACACCATCCTATTGGAGACAATCTTGATGTTCTTGAATGATTTGTGTAGTTTCTGCCGGAAGACCTAATGGAGCAGCGGGATGCATCAGTGTCAGTCAGCAACAAAATTCATCTCACCATACGTTGAATCATTCCTTTTCATAGCTTATTACCTCTTCAATTATGTCTGCAAGTCCTGCAGAAAATACTAGCACTGGAATATCTCTCTCCTGAAATTATAATTGAAAATCTTAATCTTAATCAAACATTCGCCTAAATACGTATCAATTAGTTCTCCATCCTGAAAATGTTGTTGCCCCAGGTAAGCCCATTTTGATCTAGCCATAATATCACATTGCCACCTACATTATACATAGGACGTGAAGGATGTAAAAAAGGACTACGCATCACAAAATTCTAGGAAATGCTCTCTTCACTAGAAGTTTTTCTGCCCTAAGGAGATAAATATAAGATGTTTACTATGAACTTATGAAGCATATAAGCAGAATAAGTTTGTGGATCCATATGCATAACAGTCAAAGTAGGGGAAATCATTTGATGACATAAATTTAAGACAAAAAAAAAAAAAAAAGAAGCAAACAGTAGAAAAGGAACAAGAATACTTTTTCTGGAAACAGTTGACACATTGAGGGTTGAAAATCCAACTAGCCTACTTTCATATGCACAGCACTCACGTGGACAAGACAAGAAGAATTCTGCAGAAGGGCAAACTTCATCAATACAACAAGTATGCTGATATACGTGCAAACAACTCTACAAAAACTAATACACAAAACTAAAAAAAATACTTTACAAATGAGAAAACCACAAATTTGCAGCCTTTCAGTTCAACAAACAGGCAAGAGGGAAAGAACTGGAAATCACACGCTAAAAGTTAAGGAAAACACAGAAATAAAAATGTAAACAGTTAGTTCTTTTACTTATAGCAACATAGGCAAAATTATTAGTTTATTACTGATGTTAATCATAGTGACAGCAACAATAAAGAAGACTTTGATAAACGAAAATCAAACCTCCAAGTACTCAAAGAGCTCCACTACACCCTCTCTGAAAGCAATTGCAGCATCAGAGACAGATTTTGTAATGGCTTCGTATGTAAGACCACCTTCAATAAGGAGACCATGAGTCTTCTCCCACCTGTAGCAAACAACTTCAATTGTAAGTGACTCTGTTCCCACTATTGAATATCCAATCAAGTTTCATGGCTTCATGTTGCATTAAAAATATAAGCCAAATGGCAGACAATGAGACAACTGATGGGAGGAACTAGAAGCTCATCACGAGAACTAATAGTTTGAAGAAAACTTTTCAGTTTTCGCTTCTGCTGTAAATGTTTTCATTTTTCATGTACAATGGTACACAAGAAAGCCTGAATTTAAGTTCGTTCAGCTGCTGCGGCAATCAGAATCCCAAATTCTCAAAAATGAAAATAGACATAGTAGCCTACGGTCATAATAGAACTATGTGAGTTACAACATAGTTGACATTAAATAAAGAATGACCAGTCAAGATTTGCCATTACTAGACAACTATTCTGCATTTATCTTATATCCATTTTGCTGCCTTACTGGACCCAGACTCAAGCACTATCCATTTCAGATATGCTTCAGCCAAACTTCACAGATTCTACCAATACAAGTCCAGCAACGGGGTGACATTTTATTATCCGTAAGAAGAATGAACACTGTAAGAGCACACTTCACTCACTGCACCAACAATCTAACATGCCAGCTAAAACCAAGATATTCATTTATTACAGACATAGTAGTTAGTAGTACCATTCTTCCATGAGCTTGGCCTTCTCAGGGAGTGGAATGTCGGGGCAGATCTCGATGGGATGGTAATGCTGGTACAGCGCCTCCCTCTTGGCGTCGTACTCCTCGTTCCCTTGCCTGAGCAAACCCATGGCTACCTAGCGCCCACACACAGAGACACAGATAAACCTCTCAACACATCCAAAACCTTAATTATTACTAGTAGAGCCTCCAAAACTTGTGCAACAGAAGCGAAAACGTACTCTGCCCGCGGGCGCCGTCGTACCAGTACCGCGTCAGCGTGCCATCGAAGTCGGCGATAACCTGAGCAAATGGCAAATCCTAGTTAGAATTCCACATACCAAAGAATCTAAAAGTCATAAGGTATTAAGCACGAAAGGGGTGACTGCCTGGAGCTTGGCGGGTCCGGCGGCACGGATGTCGGCGACCTTGCGGGCAAGAGCAGTGGGGTCGGCGACAACGGACTCGGGGGCATTGGTGGAGGCGGAGGACATTGCAGCGGGCAGGAGAAGCAGGAGGCGGTGGCGGAAAGTAAAAGGAAGTGGCGGCCCGGCGATAGGGTTCCGGCGGCGAGGGGCGCGCGAGAGGTGGAGGAGGCGGAGGAGAGAGCACGGGGACGGTGAGAGCAGGGGCGGGTTCGTCATGGGCCGCATTTCTGAATGGTGGGCCGGAGTTCAGTCGGTGAACCCAGCCATTTAGGCCCTGGTAAGATTGTCGTTTAGCCGAGGAACCGATTCATTTGATGGGTTTGGACTGCAGCCCAAATAATTTCGCAAGGTTCAATAATGCTCCACCGAAACTGCCCATCCCAGTTGTCATTCTCTCTTTTTCCAAAAACAAAAAAATCTTCTCGTTCCAAGACCATTGCATCATTACAAAAACATATCTTTAAGTTGTACTATATGTATAGTTGTCGAGAATGGGTCGTGGCTCAGTCTAAGCAGAACAATAATTCTTCAGACTTCCAATACTTGTTGGCCTTCTACGTCATATAAAAATTCATCATTGATGCATGGAAGGTGTAGCTGATTAGTTGTCCTCAAAATCTCCAGCCATAAGAATATGTGATATATTCAATTCAGCCAATAAGTTTTTAACCTCTACACCCCTCTTGGTCTCTCCTCACATACAATACTTGCCTCACCAAGCAAATCCTCATAACAAATGAGCATCACAACAGTCTTAAAATTGAGGATCAAGAATGGTTGCAATACCCATTAGCCTTTAGATGTCAGACCAATACTTGTCAAACTTACTATCGTGTTAGACGATATGGCTTCTACTAATGGATTGCCACGAGATGACCATTGTCTAATTTGCTTTCTAATTTTTGCAATTCCAATGAAGTAGATATTGATGGCCACATAACTAGTTCCGAAAAACAAGAAAGTGATAGCATAGAACACCCTGAGATTGTCTACAACATTCTTAACAATTTCCGTTCTTCATCACCTGGCAAAGAAGTGTATTG